>JAIPRN010000519.1:0-80742 GCA_025469175.1 Geopemphigus sp. TES_GeoC_2020 | reverse complement strand
CTTCAGCAGTACTTCGGACTGCTTGCCTACTCTTAAGGATGATCGTTTTTGTTAAACTTTTTGTTGTTTTTAAATTTTTTTCAATAAACGATGGCGACTCATTAGTCCGAAGTACTGCCTTCAGGCATTCCGGGCCAGTGAGTGTATTGCCGATACCATGTTTAAAAAAAAAAAAGGTGGCGTTCGGCTGTAGCGACGAGTGGTAAGTTGGGTTTATATGGACAATTGTAGACGATGGTTACGCACAATAGATGTGTGATGTAGGGCTGGTGTATGTGTGTTACGTTCGTCATATTGTACCGACGTAACAAATGTGTTCGCGTTCGTTGTTTACACGGGACATAGCTTGCCCGATGCCAGGATATGGAAAGACAGAAGGATTGGCTCCACTGTAAGTGTGCGATTTTAAGTAGTGACCGATGGACGATGATTGGAAAACTGTACCGATTACGCACGCGCGAATTGTGCGGCCTACTTTCGGGCAAATCGAAGGAATTTGTACAGGTGTATGTCTAATATACGAATATGGGAACTAGTCAACCACGGTGTACGCACGTCGAGCCGATGGACAAGAATTCCGGTGGACGCTTGAAGAAGTTTGTCCGACAAATATGTATGTTTTATACAATGTCTGGTTGGTTTATTTACGTTGCAATTTAACTCGAAATTTTCAGCGACGGCTAAAAATTGCTAAAACAGTTAATAAAATTGAATTCATTATTTTTAACGAATTTGCGAACCAGATTCTTATATTAAATAAATCTCACGGGAATTTATTATTTTGGTGTTTACCGTTCGGTATTCTCGTTAACATTTAGTTTTAAGGTATACCGGACTGTATATAACGGGTAATAATATTTTAAATGCACCGTGTAGACTCCAAATCGTGGTATTTATATTAAATTTTAGTTTAAATATCTATTAAATTTAAAGAGCTAGGAATTAATAAGCTGTAATCCTATATTTTTATATTTCGCGATAGGATTTTAAAGAAATGACACGATTAATGTTTTGAAAAATGAATTAATTTTCCTATATTTTTTGTTAGATAATTTTTTTACCAACAAATGTTTATATAATATAATTATTACATTATAAACAAATACGTTGAAAATATATATTTAAACGTTTACTATCTATAAACAACCTAAGTGATCTATAATAATACCCATATAATACTATAAATAACATCGAAAAACGCGAATTAAATGTTTTAATTGCAACGAAAGTGTGACTATCAGCAGATTTGTTTAAAACGTCTTTATATTAAAAAGAAAAACGTTATTTATTAAAACAGTTTGAAACACTACATACAAAAACAGATTTGAACAAATTTATTTAAAGTCATTTGCGGGAATATTTTCGAAGAAAGAATTAAGTGATTTTTCGTCATATTTGATTCAATCTTATTTTCCACGGAAAATTAATATAACCGCCTTCACAAGTAATAAAATAATACCGAAAGTCATTACAAATTTATATAATAACGTCATGTGATTTTATTGTATTGTGGTTATAAATTAAATAGTGTCGCTGTGTGTATTAATGGGTGTATATCATTTTTTTCACTGGGAAATTGCCCGATAAACATGTAAAGAGAAAAAATATATCGAATGAAATCTTCATACACATGTACACAATAAAATATATTTTTTTATGTTATGGGCGCGTTTAATTTTGATTGTAAGTATCCGTACAATTAACAAGCTAAACAACGGCAATCATACCGCATCTCCAAAAATAATTTTTATTATTTACGGGTTTTTATTTTATTTTGTTACAAGCACCTCGATAATGGATAAAGATAATTTATTTCTTTGTAAAAAAATATAATAATAGTATATATAGTATTATTATTATTATTATTATTATTATTATTATTATTATTATTATTATTATGTACCCACTTATAAAGTCAACGTATTTTTTTGGATGTGTATCTATCTTGGTAAAACACCCGTAGGCTACACATGGTCTGTACAATGAACAAGTCGATTCCAATAACGAACCATATTGTTCCGGGACAATTACTTTCATTCGTTCCATAACAATTACTTTTATTCGTTCGGATAAGAATTTTTCAAAATGTCCTTGGAAATGCATTGGGGCGTGTTAAAACATTGTCTTCGTATCTAAAAATTATTATCAACGCATTAGGGAAACATTATACATTACGTTCCTTCACACGCACACACACACACATACTTACACGCGTAGTTGTGATTTTTTGCGGTGTGAGGTTAGACGAGAACTAATGTCGCGTGATTAGTTTGTCTTTCGATGGATGAACGAGTGATAAGTGATCGATCAACGGGCCCGGGTTGTTAAATGGAAAATAATTCCATACAATCGACCAAAGATGAGGAGGTTATCGGCACCGCGTGCAACTTTCGAGAATTAATAGGCATATCATCTTCGCCGTCGCCGCGCTGATGCAAATTCACTCTTCTTCACGCAATTATAATAATACTTTTTTACTTTTACACGGTATGACACGTATGGTTTTGTGCGTCTATTGTCATGTCTACGATAATATATGATGGCAAATACCATAATCGCTATGGTTACTTTATTTAAAACCTATCAATAACAACGACGTAGATAGAAGGGTAAGCGAATAAGAGGTAGTATTCCTTTTTTTGATTGTTTTTTACGATTTTAAATCATTTTGATACCTCAATATCACAATAGTCACGTGTAGTGTGGACTTTAATAGTATTTATAAAGCAATTCAAATATGTAATACGGGTTAAAGTAGAAACTTCCTGTTATAATTTTTTGATATCGGGTAATTTAAACCTATTACATTAAAACGTATTGGTTAATACAACTTAATTATGGTAAGGGTTCAATTTAATCGTATAAAACAATTATGAAACGATTTTATCACGTTCTTTTTATTTTAATGGTTTATGACTATTTAACGTATACAAATTTCCATTGAATATGCATATATTTTGTACTATTTGGTTAAAGGTTAGAAGTTAGTAATTTAAATAATCAATAAAATATAATATTCGTACTGTACATTTTTTGTTTATATTCGATAATTGACGTAAAACGTAGCAACATCTTATTATGTTATAATATGCGTTAAGAATAAAAAATATACATTTTACATTCACTTTAATATTATTTATTAAACGATCATTTGCTTATATATATATCCTTAAGTTTATAACACTATTTTTACCGTTTATGTTATATAAAATTATGTATTACATTAATAGTTTTAAAATAATATTTGTTATTCTAAATGTATAAAATATTAGAAGTAATATAAAAAATGACGATAAATATTATGTTGACGTAGTAACATCTTAATATTATATTAATAACAATATGTTTAAACTTTGTTTACTCATATTTAATTACTTAGCTAAGAAAAGAGTAAAGATTTTATAATATACGTTTTTTTAAAAGCATACCTTTTAGAAATCGAATTTTCGCTTCTTGTTGCACGAGGTTTATAAGATGTGGGCCGAAATTTCTAATTAACTTATATATTTAATATTTAACTTTGTAACATAATTGGTCCATTTCCTCGTTTAAACGTTTTGTCTAGGAATTTTGACGAATCAATTGTTTATGTGACTGAGAAAATGACAGATACGTTCGAACATTTGTAGAACGTATATTGAACTTTACTATTGACTTTTCGTTTGTCAATTACCGTTGAGAATTATTATTTATGCGGTGTTTAAAAAGAAATTTCGTTTACGATACTTTTTGCTGCAATACAAAAAAGCATTTATATTTATTTTGATATTTAAACGCTATATTTCAAATTTAGGGTCTTATCACTGGATAGCTTCTCTTCTTATTGTTTTCATGTATATATTATGTGTTCGCTTATCGCCTAAGACATACGGATTGTTAATATTATTTTATATTGAAATAAATAAGTAAATAAAAAAATATAACAAGGTATACGTTTTTTTTTTATGAACATCAAAGTTATTTGATCGTTGGTCTGTTTTACCGTGACGACCAGAAGAAAAAATTATATCGACTGGTACGTTTATGAACTGTTGTTATTTGAAATAACGTCAAAATGTAATATCAAATAAAAACGGTTTCGATGTTATATTTTTACTATAGGGACAGATAATCATGTAGAAATAATTTAATTGTAGAAAATCGCGTCTTAATTTTTGTTAAGAAGTAATTATTTTAATTTGTACGAAATACCTTAGCGATTGTGATATTTTTTTTCTAATTTTTTTAAACTCGTATAGCTACCGATATATTTATACATAACACAACTGTTATGGACAACATCGCGTATGGCAAACCAGGTGTTCCTTTGGTGACATTCATCGAATATGTGTGTGTATGTGTGCGCGCGCGCCGCGCGAAGATTTACTACGGTACTCATCTATTGATGGCCATACTGTGATTGGAGTTTTCCAATCGGATCTCATAAGGGATTCATAAGTCACGCCGAGACTCGTAGCTATTGGTTAATTCGTTCCGCACCGAAATCCGATTTGGTTCGATCCGTGTTAGATATACCATCTGCTTTTTGGCAAAAATCCCATTGTCCGATGATCGCCATACAAATAGGTACGAACGATTTAAAATTCATCAAAACACCGTCATTATGGCGGCGACGGTGAACAGTGCTTTTGTGTTCGTTAAGCTTCCATCTGCCGTTGGAAAGCTCGAGGACACGAAGTGTACATAATGGAAACCAGATGGCGAGATAGCTTATGTGTCGCGAGAGTATTTACTTGTAACGAACAATATCACGTAGGTGCACAAACGAAATACTCGATTTCAAACGAATTTCCGTCATATTTTTATAATAATTGTTTATCTGATCACTTTGATCAAAATCGATAAAATTTCCTAGTGAAGTTGTTTTATTTTGCTATAGTAAAAGACATTTACGATTTATAAGAGTGGCGAAGAATTTATAATATTATATGGTTTTTTAAGTGTTGATCATTTTGTTATGATGAAGAACGTTTTCTAAAACATTAGTAATACCAAATACAATTTTTTTGTTTCGATCGAAATTATTTGTTTAAAATTTCCAAGTCTAATACAAAATAATCGTTTAAAAACGTTTACACTTATAAACGTCAAATTGTGGACGTGATATTCGACAAATATATTTTTAGTTTATATAAGAGGAGAAGCTTCAGAAAAATGAATGTTATAACGCTTGCGTTTTTTGCTCGGAGTTTTCTTTCACTTTTTAAAATATAAATTATCAAGTAATAAACCAAATTCTACATTTAAAATTGATATTTAATATTAAACAATCACGTCTCATAAGTTATTGAATTAAAATTAACGGTTACGTTTGAAAATTAAACGTTTATTTTGTTTTAACATGTAAAACGAGAGAAAATTATTTTGAAAACAATGGCTAGTTTCATTTTACGTTTTGACGTAAACCTTAGAGTACATAGTATTTTATTTCTATTTTATGTTTTGTAGTATCTATTCCAAAACTATTTTCTTTCTATTAAGTACTGAACTTTTTATAATTATAATATATATGTATCGATAATGCGAAGGATAGAATTTAAATGTTATCTACATGAAAAATATCGAAACTATTTACGTTAAAATTGATATTTATTTTGAAGTTAATTCGATTTTACGTATTTTAGGTTCCTGTGGTAATTATCAATTATTTTACAACGTGTAAAATACGTTATATATAATATTATATTACTTTATTATACATTTCATTATGAAAATTTAAAAATCGTGTTGTGTTTTTCAAATATAGAACACAATAGATTATTTTATACGACTATAGGACGTATTAAAAACAAATATCCACCGAAGTGACAAACAGAATTAATGTGTCCTTAATCACGGGATTTAAAACTTACGTTTCACTTTAATACCGGCTTAGGTTCCCTTCCAGTTTTGTTTCCATTCAAGTTCCGTATTTGGATTATGATTGCCGGCGAATGTTGCTATAGGGGCGATTTTAGTTAAAACGGTATTGGGGGTGGATAAGGTGGGTACGTATAATGGATCTGATGGACACAAACTTGTCAATCATTCCAAAAGAAAACATTTCCCCCTCTACCAGTGGCCACCATTCCCACGAAAGCTTAAAACATTTTATTCTTTTATCAAAAATGTACCGAATTGTCTAGTATTATTATATTTTCAAGTATATTTTTAACGAAGTATTGACTTTATCAAATTCTAAGTATATATACATTTATAGTATTCATCACATTAATCCTGTTATTGCGTATACAATTTATATGTTTTTTCAGTTATATTTTAATTGAACGTATTATAGACATAACCATTTAATAATATCTATATACTCAGATAAAGACTTGTTATTTATCAATTAATTAAGACCATCTGATACATATATTGATAAATTATTGCTTCTAAGCTAATAATTATTTATTATAAACCATTTTTTATTCACGATTGGCTTACATAGGATGTTATATGTGTTATATTATATATGTGTATACGAAAACAATTATTTGTTTTTGAGTCTTAGGTCAATTTTCATTTATGTTAAAATAATTAAAAATATATTTGTGAATTTTAGAGTAGGGGATGGGTATGGTATTTAAACAGTTGTAACGTCAATTGTTTTGGAAATATATATTATTATTGTTACATTACGTTAATATGAATTATTTTTTTAGTTCAGTTTTTTTATCTACATTGAATATGATAAACATCTTTTTATTCATATTCATATTTTTAAATTAACTCTTAATTAAGTCATTAGAAGTCTGTTAATGTGATTAAAATTTTTAACTTTAAATAATATCAGTTACTGAAATCACGTTTATTTTGCAAGATTAGAAACACGTGTTAATAAAATATTAATAGACTTTTTTTTTTAATTTCAATTTATTTTTGTGAAATATCGTCTTTTCTTTCGTTTAGGCTTTAAAAATATTAATCAACGGGAAACAGATATTTTCGAATAATAATTCGATTAAAAATAAGTGGATATTTAAAACTACTGGTGAAACATAATTTGTCTTGTTTCTTCTTGTTGAATTATTTCGATTAGTGGACACTTGTTATGCGCGAGGTAAAACGAAAAGTGTATTTGTATATATATATTATGTACACAATATTTTTGTACAATTTTTTTCACTTATGTGTGATATTAGAGGAGGTGAGTTAACTTCTCCGGTTGTCGTCAATTTTTATTCAGTCTGTGTTTACAAGAAAACAAATCAAAACGTTTTGCGTTTGGAATATATTAAGTGAAATTAAGGATCGGTGTTTTGTGTTATTTTCAATAATGATTCAACGAAAATTTAATGTCCGATTCAACGAAGCAAAGCGCCTCGGAAAAAGTGGCTCGACAGATGTTGGCTTATTGCGGTGTTGGTGTAGAGTAGTAGAAAGGGATGTTAGCCTTTCCCATTCGCCCCTTTTTCTTTTTTTAATTTTTTTTTCGTATTTTTTCATTTTCTTCTTTTTTTAATTGAATTCCTACCATAAAGTTTCATTAAAAAAAGAAACTAATTTGTCTCCTTGAGTTTCCATAAATAGAACAAGAATGAATCCCACGATTTTTTTTGCATTCAACTTTTGATATTGGCCTGGATTTATTAATTAATAATACGCGCTCATATTAAAAATATATTTCAAGCTCGGTTATATTTAATATTTTTAAAGTTCATTTAATTGAGCTCTCCTGTAATTGAATTGGATTTAGTCACGCTAATTTTATTCTTATCGTTCATTAGCATAATACTCTTTAATATATGGTGCCAATGAGATATCGATGCTTTTTAAGGCTTTGTTTTAAATAATTTTCAAAATATTATATATTTAAATTAAATATAAATCACATAATTTATAGAATTGTTTACATTTTTAGATGTTAATATCTATCGCGTGGAAACTATAATTTAAAAAAAATTAAAAACTAAAGCTGTTACGGATACGTCATTTAAGAACAAGGAACAACTCACGAAAATTCGTTCACAAACGTACTGTTACAAGGTTGGTTGGCACTACGGCAAAATTAAATTATTCCAAAATAGATTTAACGTTAGTTTTAATTACAACGTTTACGGATTACGTCAAATAGGGCACATTACCACTTTACGTAAAATTAAAATAAACCCTCTAATAATATGCCGCGATTTTTCCTCAAACATCAAATTACAAATTAATCCTGTTCGTTTAACTTGCTTGTTTTGTTTTTTAAATTGAAAAAGTGGCGCCATTGGGACACTCGGAGAAATATTTGGAACGACTTCCTGAAAAAAGTATCGCAAAACAGCTCAGTAGTGTCGTCAGATATCATAATACATAAAAACTGTATATATCGGGATGGTCTTTAGTTCTAGAAAACGAAAACAAACGAAATATTTTTAACCCGGGATCCCCTTCCCATTCTTTCATTACCATAAGAAAGTAATTTAGGTTAAAATTTAGTTATGATGACTCACCCTTTTCTCGTGCTACAAGAGGGTTGAAAAATGTCCATAGAGGGGTAGTTTTAACAACTTGTAACACCAAAACGGTCAATCCAATGAATATTTTACCAATGACCGTTTTCCCACGAAATTAAATTTTATACGACTTTACATAAAACATTTTATTGTATCCTCAGCCAGTCGTCAATTATATTTAAATAATTACAAACAAATTGATTTTGTCAAAGAAATGGATTATTCTGTATTTTTTCCTAGAAAATAAGGGTTTCACCAGAAATATTGTGAAAACGTATTTTTTATATAATATTACATTCTGTAATTAAGGTTCTTTAATATTTAACTATAAATTCTATATTTTTTAAATTAAATTAAAAAAAATTAGAAAACTACCCTCTTTGGCTATTTTTTAACTCCGTTTCAGCACGCGATAGGGTTGAATAATCATAATCACATTTTACGCAAATTATTTTCTTATGATAATTACAAAAAATAGGCGGAGTTTTGAATAAAAAATTTTAATGTTGAAAATAAGGATCATTCTTAATACAGTTTTATATGCGATATAGAGGAAATAAGTAGGTAATATATCATGGTTATTGTATAATTTGTCGGCTAAATTTGTACACTTTTACTTGTTAAATCATATTAGCAAATAAACATTTAACGTTAAGTTATAAATAAATAAATATACGATGTCTACTGATGTGTGCGTGGAGGATGAGGGAGATCAGGCCAAATGGAGATTTAGGATGAAGGTGGCCGACCCTAAATAGATGGGATAAAGGTGAGGGAGATGATGATGATATATTTAGTTTGTGATATACAATTTTAAATATGTGAATGTATTTAATAATAAATTCGATTAAATAAATTATTAAATTAAACCAAATTAAAAAAATGAAAATAAAATTTTAATTCTTTTTATTCTTTTTATATTTTCATTTTTTGATTCAAGTATAAATATTTTTCTTTTGATAAAATTAGCAACCAACCGGATACCCAAATCAGTTATGTTTTAACTTTACGTCTATAATCAGCAGCTCATATTCGATTTAGATATCATAATATTTATTTTAAAAATCATTTCAAAATAATATTTGTATATATATTTTACACGGTAAAACAGTTTAATTTGATTTTTAATCAATATTATTTGCCACAAAAGCATGTGTATGATGTTTGTAAATTATTATAAATTTATTAATGAATATCTATACCTTTTGTGGAATGTTAATTTAATAAATTAATAATAAATTAAATATGGAAATATATACTTGATAACATGATTTTGTATATTTGTGAGAGAAATATGCGTTCTATGACGATTAAAGATCACGTTTTCTTGGAATACATTTTTTTAAAGGTCTTATAATAAAAAAATGAATGACCTAACTATAATTTCTATGATAATCGGGTATTATTTTTATTTGTTTATTAAATAATGCTTTATTTTATTGGACTGTGAAAAAAAATTTTCAATAAGACGATTTTTATGTTTCTTTTTAAGAAACTTAAGTAAAATAAAATCCTAAGATTTTAACATAAAATAAATGAAAATTTCCAAATTTTATCTTTAGACCAAATGTATTTTTATAATTGAATTGCATTTATACGACATTAAAACAATAGCAATCAACTTTGTACAGAAATTATTCCGCCTTTCCATAGTTTTCTGGTATTGTTTTCTTAAACATTACAAGCAATCGAGAAAATTATTTTAAAATTTAAATTACGTTAAACTTTTGAAATACTTCCATTACTCAAAAATTTAAATAGGAACAATGTACATATACGTAAACGAAAAAAAGTATTGTAAAAGAAAATTACTTTTTGATTCTTTGAGAATTTCAAACTCTGAAATATATTAGTAGAAAAACATAGAACTCGAGGACGTGTCAATATAATATGTTTAGAAGATATCGGAAAAAAATTTATACGTATTTTTTAAAGTAAGGATAATTCTTATAATATGATGGAAATAAATCCACGTAGACGTCGTGTGGTCGGCTGTCGGCAAAGATAGTGTATAAAATAACTTTGCTATAAGCTACTTTTGTTGTTCAATCATCGTAAGATGCACAATTTATCTGTCATCTAGCACTCGGATAATTCTTTATTATTTATGATTTGCTTTTCTTTTTTCGTGACAAATGCTTCTGCGTCATTTTTACTCCTCCAGGTGTATTTTGTATTCTCGTTGCAAAATTCGGTACGTCTTATTGTACTTTTCATTTTTCATTCTTAGACTTTTATCGTCATATAATTTCTACAATCTTTAGTGTTATAGAGTAAACATATCATTAGTTGGGTAAAGAGTTCATTATTAAGACCAAAAATGTGAATATATTTAATTACTTTTTAAAAAACATGGCTAAAAACTGTTCTAGACGTACAGAACTATTACAAATTTATTATATCTGGTATAATTTATTATATACGTATATTTAATAGCAATATAAAATTTAGTATATAACAAAATATAATATATATCTGACGTTGAGAATTTCGTTGATTTGTTTTCACCTGTACTTGTAGGTATTGTTAGCTGAATTATTGTTCATTTTTTTATTATATTAACTATCATATCAAATATATTAACTAATTATTTTTCAAATAGTATGGAAATGACTTAAATGCCATTTACTTATTTCAAAAACAATTTATATTCTTGTGAATATATGTTTCTGAGAACACAATATGTTATTTTAAAAAGCGATAAAACAATATTTAGATCATGTTGAATTTGTAGATAAACTATAAATTTAATAATTTTAAATTATTAAAAAAGATATTTTTTTTATATATTTAAAATAGGGATTTTTTCATCTAATAATTTAAATGATTTGATAATTTCTATTTAGACATTGATAAATATAAAAATCTGTCATAGTCAAAATAAAATAAGATTATTTTAATTTATATTTATACTATAACATTTATTGTTATAATGGTAATTAATTGTAAAAAAATGTATAAACGATGTTTATTCATCTGTCTGTTAGAATCTTTAACTTTGTCTGTACTACAAAAAAATTACCGAATTATTATTATTATTACGATGATACTAGCTTTATAATTGTACTTTATAATAATTTCGATATTACGTATAATACTGTATTTATACGTATTTAAGAAAAATAAAATAATCTATTCGAGCATAGAGAATACGTCGTTTGCTAATATTTAAAATTAGCTATAGATATTTTATTCAATATAATTTATACGATATATTTTACACTCCTTTTTAATTGCACTTGAAAGAAATGAAGAATGTATTAAGTTATAAATAGTTTTATAACTTTCGCCATTATCGAATACGTTTTAAATTATACTTAAGATATATAATATTATTAAAATATCATTAATCATTATAATATCGCGTTGTATCTAAATAATTAAGCCAAATATTCTATAAAAGTAAGTTATAGTATAATAATGTAAGTTAAACATTTTATACGAAATTGATATGTTTCTCAAATGTTATGTATATACAGCTTTCAAATTTGACTATAATTGAGCGTACATTATATTTTTTATAAACTTAAATCAAAATCATATTACAGCGTTTATATATATATATAAATAATAAAGAAAAAGCTCTTTAAATAAGTAATACATATTAATTTGACGATATTAATTTCTAATAATAAATATCAATATATATTAGTTATTATAGTTATACTCTAAAACGATTTTAGCGTCAACGTTTTTTGAGTTTTAACATCGGAAATCATAAAATCCATTTACAAAACTCATAAATCACGATAGTTATTTAAAGAATATAGGCGTGGTATTTTAAGTTGTATAATAAATGATGGTTAATTTCCTATTATTGTTGCCCTTACTTTAATATTTTATTTTCCATTTCTTATAAAAATAAATATTAATTTATTAAGAATGACAAAAAAACATTAATTATCATTAAATTAAAATGGCGCATATTGAAATAAAATATAAAATCATAATTTGCATTTATATAGAGTACCTATTGGATTTTTATTATTTCATATTTTATAATTATCATAATTTATTTTTATATTTTATTATATTTTTACTTTTAAACTGATTATAATATTTTGTGTTTAAAATATTAATTCATACTTACGATATATATTTTATGTACACTTTTAGAATTTTATTCGTAATTCCTTAATAGTCTATATTTGATATATGCGAGATCAATCTATAATAATTTTGTAGTATATTTTTTTGTTGATAAATATTATTTCTCAAATATGTCGCATTTCTTATTCTTAAAATAACATTTAATATTATCAAAATTTTACATAAATGTATTATGAATTTAGTTGAATTTTTTCAAAGAATATTTAGTACAACGAGTTTTTTTTTGGTACAATTGTGCATATAGTATATATTGTAATAATTATTGAAATACAACATTAAGGTTTTTGTTTAATATTACTGGTAAAAATACTACCCAAATTTTTTCCAAGCTTATACTTAACGTAATTTATTAAGAAGAATATATCAAATACTTACTGAAATAGTAACAAAAGTACAAGTAATTATTCTCAATTATTATTCAGCCATTTGAAATTCAATTTCCATTATTAAAATTATACATATATATAAATATATATTTGTATGGAATATTATTTTAAATTTTGTAACTTAAATAACGAAGAATTAATTAAAATTTGTCATTTTTCATTTAAAATCATCATTTACAATTCATTATGTAATTACATTTTTGTGATGTTATAAATTATGGTTTTGGGTTTAAATAAACAAAATTATTTTATTGAACTTGTTTTGCGTAGAAAAATATACATAAACCCAATAACATTTAGCAAAAATAGTCACGTAGTTTAAATTGGTCGATTATAAATAAAACATTTAAAACTGGATAACAAACAATTACAGAGTGGTTGAAAATCTGCAGCTTGTACTGAATCATATAATTTTAATAGTCAACAGAATAAAACTTGCGTAATATATTGTATAGGGCAAGAGAGAATATTTTTTTAGTCCATGTTTTAGTAACAAAAATACAATATGTAATATATTTTTATCGAATAGAGTAATAAATTACTTTCTACGAGTAACTTGATAATTTTTATAACTTTAAATTAAACATATAAATAAAAGTAATTTTTTATATATTTAAATAATGTTTATTATAATTAAATCAAAAACGATTTAAAAAATTTTTCTAAGTATTTTGTAGTATTTATCTATATTATTTGGGTATAGCGCATTAAACGGTTTATTATTTTGTGAATACATTTCATGATTATCACCGTCAGTTTTTAATCTGTTAGGGATACAAATATGGTTGAATAATTATTGAACTGTTTTTGTTAACAAGCTTAATGTAAATGTTATTTTGTATGCCTTTTAAATTTCGTGTTTAATTAAAGGATACATCGATAAAAGTATCTTGTTAATGTTCATTCTGTGGAGCGATCTTTTTATTTCAGTAAAATAACGTTAAGAATATCATTACGAAGGTCATAATTTTGGCATAAATGAGTGAGAATATATTTAGCGCAAAAGATTAATTGATATTTACCGCAACACGATAGACTTAAACTTGAGAAAAATAATATAATTTTTCGATTAGTCAAAATATTTTATTTTCGAATACCGTATTCGTAATATTAAATTGAATGTTCTACACAGTTGTTAAAATTTACTAATTATACAGTTACGTTCATAGCTATTTTGTGTATTGCATTATTGTTATTAACCCAAATAATATGTTATTTGAATTAAATATAAAGCTTTTATAATATTCATCAATGTATTTTCAATTTGAAGGTAACTTAATGATAAGCCCATATTATCATAATTGAATAAATGTTTAAGTTTTAATGTTACCGAAAAAGTCATAAAAATTTATACAATTGGCGAAGTTTAAGTTTTAATAATGAAAAAGTTCGTGAAATATTAAATTGATATTACGTTTAATATTGCCAAGTTATGTTAAAAATCGGTCGGTACATGGCACACTAATAATCTTTTATTATTTTTATAAGAAAAGAATCTAAGTTTTATAAGCAGAATAAATATAATAATAATAATAATAATAATAATAATAATAATAATAATAATAATAATAATAATTCCTTTGTATTAAATTCTTTAACTGTTAAGCTATAATATACCATGTTTATATATAGCTTTAATAAAATAAAAAAAAAAAATAATAATAATAATCGAACAGTTTAAAGTGTTGAATTTATGTTTAATTTATATGTATTACGAATATGAATATGTAGTATGTAAGTCAATCGTAATGGTTAAAATAATAAAACCATTTACGTTCGGTTTTTGTTGTAAATGGTCGTTCTTTGTTCTTTGCTCTGCGCTACATTGTCCTTATCGCGTTTTGTATTATCCGCGAAATTGGTGATTGTCAACGGTGTTCGAGCATTCCTTAGACAAAAAACCATGGATAAGCAAAATCAAATCTATGGTATCAAAGAATCAGGATTCCGATCACACACGGGCTATCATGCGATAACGTTAGTTGAAAAATACAAAAACCAACGATACATTCTTACTCTATTTCATCAAACATCAAACGAATCTTCGACACTCGTAGGGTAATAAATTTACAGGATGTACCTTTTAAATACGACAATACGTCAGCGAATATTTCGTTTAATGATTCAATGGCTGTAGAAGATAATTATTATCGTTAGCTATAATTATATTGCGCCGAGAATAATTTGTTAGCACCCGGAACGTTAACGAAAAGACTACATTCCATCGACACTGAACCCACGGAGACTTATCTACAAAACATAACGTCGATTAACACCTTAGTAGTTTCATCGATCATTTTACTAGTCTTCCGGTTTTCATTGTCGAATCCATTGATTAGAATTATAATATTTAGAAACTAGCGTCTATTGTAACGCACCAAGTTCTTTTGTAATCACTTTTCTGATATCGACAATAATTAAACCGAACGGCCCAAATAACACAGAAATTACTTTCGATTCAATTTTTCACGTGGACAAGTGTCTCGATTCATTCCCGTTTTCGGAAAATAAATTGTCTACGGCCATTCCGTCTACACTAATTTTTGCCCATGGTATTATCAAGTTAGATATCTTCCCGGAGGAAGACGTTTTGGGATAATAGGCCACACTTTATTTTCATCGCACTTTTTGAAATTATCTTTTAACAACCTGCCACTTCGCGCAATCCATTTACGATATATTCCACACCCTCTTTGATTGTCCTTTCTTACAGGGTTAACGCCTAGTCCTGTTCAATTCTCTAAAATCTCATGACATCCCTCTTAACTTTCCCTTCATTCTTAATACAAATTCCGGAATTTCCACAGATTATTATTTCGTTTATTTATAAAGCGGGTTTTGTAATTTAACCGTTGTATTCTTTTTTTATAATTGTTTATCGTATTTTCATAATTGTTAAGTTATAATTATTACATTAAAAACTAAAAAAAAATAATTATAATAAAATACGACGATTCGATTACACGATTGAAGTTATAATCGTCCTTTAACAATTACGTATAATGGTTTAGAAATTGGCCACTTGACAATTTGTAGTAAACAAGGATTTAATAAAATCGAAGAAATGACGCCCTAATAAAATGATACCATAAATCAAAACTTGTTTTTTTTTCGTAACACGCGAATAGCCTTTTAAGTTGTTTGTGTGTAATTGCCAGTTCGTCGACGGTTTGTCGCAAATGTCAGCGGACCGGATCGCGCGAAACAATGGGGAAACTTCCCAGTGACGGAATTTTTGAGAGCAAACACCAATGTATCGCCGTAACAATACTGGAAAACGGAAGTTCCGAAGTTTTTATGTATGATATTTGCCACTGGGGTCGTACTTTAAGCCCACCGATTACGTATGTTTGACAGCTGTCCGTGGGGGGGGGAGCCGGTCCGTGTTCACCGAATTGTGACTATAATATATATTTTTATACACACTTTTTTCATATCCTTTCTCCCACTTCCCTCCCCCTTACCCGTCAACACCATTACCGACGAACAACCTTTTTTCTGGGTCGTCGGTATGTGAAAAACAATTTCCATCCGTCGAGTCACAGGGGTTGTGTTGTGTGTGTCCCTCACGGTAGGATTAACAAAAATTTGATTTCTACACATACAGCCTACGTTTTTCGCATGACAAATTACTGGTCGGGTATATTACGATATGTACTGAATAAAAAAAACGAAAAAAAAATCGGGATAAACATTTGTCTTCAGCAACACAACTCGTGACGTTTCAAGAACGAATTACATACTGTTAACAAAAATAATAGACGATAGCCCGTGTTATAGAAATATAAGGGTCGGTGTATTGATTAATTAATCTGTTTATTGCTATTTGCTTGATGCGAATATAAGTGGTTTCGTTGAAAGTTTTGTAATTAGTTATTACGTTGGCACGTTAGTAAAATAATCAACAAAATAATCGATAATCGATTTAAATTATGCTCACACGTTCAGGTATAAATGTAGAAATAACTTTACGTAAAATAAACGCCGTACGCCTGTTTTTCACTGGATTTTATTTTTATAAAATTGATAAATTGTCGAATTACAATGAACACTTTACGAGAAACGTTTTCCGCGAATTATTTTCAACGTCCTATTTCATTGGCGTTTAAAGCCATATATTTCGGAGTACTCGTGCCAATATGGTTAACTGAAAACTCGTATTTGAGTGTACGTGATCGAATTTATTTTTATTGCATTATACTTTAAATTTGTTATTGTACACGAAAATGACTCGAGACTAAATTCATTCAAGCGAAAACACTATTGGTGAATACTAATTTTTCATTGAAAAACTTGGTCGTTACAGTTTCTGTATAATGAACCACGTATAGGACATAGCTGAAACATAACGATATTATTATGCTACCATTGTCTAACTAATGGAATAATTGAATTTCAAATAAAAATGGTTAGCGATTATTTTCCGCTATACTCATATCGTATGCTTGAAATATTTTTGAACTTTAAATAATACGTTATACGTATATTTACAGCACACACACACACACACACACACATTATTTTAAAATATTTCTTTCAAAATACTCTTCTTCGGACGATATGTTGTGGCCTCAGATATCTTGCCATTTTTTGAATGTCTTTTGGAACAGTTCCGAAGTTGAGGTTTTAAGTTCTGTCACCACATTTGCTTTAATTTCCTCTACGTCTTGAAATCCTTGTCCTTTATGTGCAGATTAAATGTATTGTATGTAATGCATAAACGAATCAAATAATCAATTTAACAAGAAGTTTTTTAATAAATATTTAACAGTTTAAAAAAATGAAATAACGAATAGAAATTTAAATAACGTTATCAATTATCGTTTGTACCCAATATATTTCTGTAGAGTATATATGTGCGTACATTTTGTCATAATAATAAAACGGGGAGGTTCTTTTGAACGGTAGTTTGTTATAGTTAAATTTGATGGATTTTTCATATTTAACGTTTTAGTGACCGATTTTTCTCCACAATTACAGTGAAATGTAAAAACTCTTGTCGCGATAATAACGAGAAAAAACGGTATTTATTTTATTAACAAAACTAATACAATTGTATGTTCTGACCTTTCCAGCTTTTGAAAAATATGTTCTGAATCTCCCTATTACGTAACACCAATTGTTGAACTAAAGCTGGTAATAATTATATTAGTTATAACATTGATAATTACGAAAAAAATGACAAATAACGTTTATTATATGAGTATAAAATTAGTTCAAAATGTCATCAGTAATAATAAAAATTACAAAGAGCAAAGAAAAATTATAAAAAAGAGAGTCAGAAAAATAATTAGATTTCATATTTAAAGTGTATTTATGGTAATTATAAATCGTTCAACAAAATAATATTACTGTATACACGGTTGATTTATTATACATACAAACCAAACCCGTAGATATTGTACGTACAAAATAAAAAACTTAAAAAACGTATTATCAAAAAAATAATAAAAACCGAAATTGTTTTTTTGACGTCAGAAATAATAATATTGTTTTTCGTTTATTTTCGGTTATCTTATTGAATTATTAGAAAGTTCTATAAAAAAATAATAATTTAATAAACGGCAAATTATTCATTTATCATTCCACAAATATAATATTATTTGTCTTATAATGCGTTCTAATGTATTCTTTGGAATTCTGTTAATAAGTAGAAATAGCCTAAGGATGACATTATAAGGTTATCTCGCGGGTTTTACAATTCAACAAAAAAGATAGAATATAACGAGACATTGAATTTCGGTCAGTTCATTCAGATTCATACATTTTTGCTTATGTATAAATATATTTATTTTAGGATTTTTCTTTCTCGGTAGAATCTTCTATACGAAGGAGCTATGAAATTGAAACGTAAATATTACAAACAAAAAATAATACGTATACAATAAACAATTTTCATTTTTGTTTTTGTGTTTTGTAAATAGTGTCGGGAATTTTTTTTCCAACATTTTTGTTCTTTCATCTTCTATTGCCGAGTGACTAAATAAACATGTACGAGTAAGTTAATATAAACGCCTTAATTTTTCGTCAACTTATACCTTACGTAAAATAATAAATGCTATCGTTGTTGTCGAACAAATAATATAACATTCTAGTTCGAAAATTATAGGCCGTATTTTATTCTTCGACGAAATATAAGTGAACTCCGCTCGGTAAATATACAATAAAAAAGGAACTATGTTCTTCAATTAAATCAATTCGTTAAACGACGCTATGTGGATATTTTTTACGCACCGATTGTATTTATATTATAAAATATTTAATTACAATGTGGCCGATAAAAAGTCAACGGTACGCTTCTATATAAATTATAGAATTTTAAGAAATCTGTAATTCTCGTATAGCGTATAAAAGCGTTTCGTACGCGCGTATTCTTTGGTAATTTGAATTAATTTGAACTTTATAACACGAATTTTATGTCTATTCAGTAGTTTTTGTAAACTTATATTTAAAAATGAATTTCGACTCGAAGGTAATTTTTATGTAAACATTTGGCGCTTGGGGTTAATAACCGTTAGTGTTTGCCGGTCACGTTATAAGAATTTTTCATAAAATATTATAAATTTAAAAGTAGAACAAAAGAATAATTACTACCGAATACGATCTGAAGATATATTTAAATATTGTTTTGAACGTAGACATTATCGTGATTACACTTTTAATAACTTTTACGCGTACGCGAATAATAACAACGTACAAACATTTGATTGAAAAGACGCACTTTTTCATTCCGCTATAATCTATATATCCTGCAAGTAAGTTACCGATGTTGAGATATACGGTTTATGGTCGAATAGTCGTTAAAATGAGTTGTCACACGAAAACGACTGCTTCGATCTTTTATTATTTTTTTATGTTTTATTGTGTAACATGACACGAAATAGAAAACAAGGAAAGCTTGGGTGAATCGATATGGGTGTTGAGAAAATAAGCATGTCAAAAAAGTGTGGGAACCTTGTTGGATAAAAGACACAGTCTCGAAAGACGTTCTAAAATAATGACCGTACTGTAAACATATTTTTTTCTACCTCCGCCTAAATCGAAGTGTGACAAATTTGTATTTAATATTATTCCAATAACAGTTTTGAATAGCGCGGTACCTATGTCTAATATACATTGTTTACTGAATTGAACAGTTTGGACAGGAAAAAAATATAATAACGACTTATGTAGCGAGACTTTGAGTTTAAGTATATTTTTATTGTAATTTTTAACAGTAGGTACACTTATGGTTATTTTTAATAATAAAGAAATATGGATTCGTAGGCGAAGTCATGCATTCTTACGATACGAATCAAATGGTCTCTAATTACAGAAAAGCCGTAAATCTTTTTAATCGCAAGTGGTCGAATATTATCGATTATTATTGGTTGTAGTAATCTTTTGGTATCCTGTCGGCTGAAATTTCCTGTTGATTTTAAATACTTCATTTTTATTGGAAAGTGTTTGACGACGTTTTGAAATATCGTTTTATTCACGTAAAGAGAACTAATCATAACGATTATGGGACGAAAGTAATATCGTTACGAATTGGAGAACTGGTGGAATCAGAAGAGAGGTTTGTGAAAAACTTTCGTTTGTGTTGTGATCGTAATACGACGCACGGGTAAAATGTTATTTTTTAGAAAAACAGAACTGGAAGCGTTTCGAAGCGCGCACACGTATTATCGCGAAAACGTGCGTTTACACCTCTACGCATTTCGATTTTTTTGATTGATTTTTAAAAAGAAAATTTCGACACTTAACTCGAGAAGTAGTAATATTGTCCATCCTTAAATAATAGTCTGTTATGAATAAATGTAATAGATCGTAACCATAGATCTCATTAATGGGGAAGATTATTATTTTTATTATTATTATTATTATTATTATTATTATTATTATTATTATTATATCGACGAGTTTAATTAAACTCGTCGATATAATTAAAGGATCACGAGGCACGTTTGTACACGGTTGGTGTCGGTACGTTACACTTGCGCCTCCAGACCCGCACATTCCTTACATATATATATATATTTAGCGTTTTTTAACGCGGGTTAAGGTCACGCGAATCGGTTGTTATCCGAACAATGCAGTATATTTGTATAAAACCTTTTGTACGGTATGGACATGTAGTGCCCAATTAATATTTGACGCACTATTGTGAAGTAGGTTCGAGCACATTTACTAACAATAATTTAAGTTCATAATTATTATTCCGTGGACAACGCATAAATTTTAAGTTGTTCGGGTATTATTATACCGTTTTGTATCCGCTGGTATTTATTTGCGTTAGGCGACACGTAATCTTTTCTAGTTTTTATTACCGCGCGTAGGCTAGATGCGTAAACATACTGCCAAATACGAACGAAAGACAAAATTGAAAAATCTCTTCGTTCGTCTGTAAAACGAGGATACTAAAATTTCGTATGTCGACGATATTAAATAAATTAAATTCGAAATCGTTCTCTTAACGTACATTTGGACAAAAAGTTTCGTAAAATATTTTACGTTACGTAGATAGTCGGGAATGTTATTTTGTTATGAATATTCGAACGTTTCTCGTTTTCTAAATTTGTATATAGAATAACATTTTAAAATTTCCCGAGGAGATGATATTTTGTAAATAAGAATCGTTTTCACCCAATTTCTATTGTGCGTATTTTGTTTTATACGTTTATCGAAAACATTTCGTGACCGAGCAAAAAACATAGGTTTTGAAAAATAAAACACTTATTTACATTATGTTGTAATCAGGTTGTCGATGGGCTATATATATGATTATGTAAGAACTATTTATAAAATCTGATTTTATGCTTTCTTCACGTGCCCCATAATTGTAATCAATTACATATTATCATTTAAAACTTTTTTAACGAACAAATTATTATGATCGTTTACAAAGTGAATGTTAGGATACAGGAGCTGGAAATACTGCTAGTTTTGTTCAGTTAGTCACGTTTAAATAAAAAGTCTAGATTATTTATGACCAAAGCTTTTAAACTGGATAGTAATACTAAGAAAAAATGATAGAGGACTATTTTAATAATGTACTTCAATTGATATTGTAAATCATTTTTAAATATACTACGCAATATTTTTGGGTATAGATTATTGCGAAATGAGTTTCGAAAAACGTATTTATTTATTTTTTATTATCTACTTTGGACCTATATAATATATAAGCATATAGGCAATATTTTAATTTTATTATTTCGGTGCCTTGTAACTCATTTGCTTCCATAAGTTAAAATACGTGTAACATACGAAATAAAAAATTGAAATGAATGCCTTATGATACGTAAACGATTATATTATTTATATATATTTATTAAGATACTGAAAAATACGAACGTGTTTTGTTTTTGCAGTAACGCGTTTTTTGTTTTTTAATATTTTTTTGTTTTTAGGGAGGAATAATTTTGATCCAAAGATTTACGTAGTATATAAGATTAACCAAAAATTAGATACATACACGTATTTTTACTTAAAATAACGAAATTATTTATTTGAATAATTACATAAAATATACGTTTTGTCAAAGTTAATAATAAATTGAGAAAATTCAGAGACCAAGATATTTAATTATTTCATAAATGAAATAGCCTTTGAAATATTATTTTGCTCTGATTGGTTTTAAGAGAATTATATAATAATAATAATATTGATAGTAATAATAAAAATAATAATATGGATTTTTAAAGATTGATTTTTTGAAAGTTCATGTTTTATACTATTTTAGTTGTATTTCATATTTAACATATCTATGTTTAGATACATTAAGGGCCAAATGTTAAATTTATTTGTGATTTCAAACGAAGTTTAATTAGTTTTTGATACGAACGTATTAAAATTATTATAATTTGAATTAATTTAAGTCCAAATGTGCATGAAATTCAGATAATTAACTTTTAGTTTGCTCGCAAAATCTTTTAACATTTTTCACTTCTAAAATTCAAAATAATGTTATGATTAAAAAGTCTTTAAAATATTTGTAATTGTTGCTTAAAACACTAATCATATGTAAAAAAAATCTTAATGTATTAAGATGTATTAATTAAAAATGTAAAATGTATTAATTATATTTTAAATTGTATACTAAATAGATTTCAAAGCATTATAAAAATAAATACATTGTATCAAATAAACTATAATAGTAGTGTCGAGAAATTAGGAACACTGTAAAAATAAGGATATGGAAATTGTAGCTATTGAAGTTGAATTATAATAAAATGAAATTGAACGTTATCAAGTATTTATTATAAAAAAGGTCTAAATGTGAATTGTAAAATTGTTTTATGTAAAATTTAGTTTTTGTATTAAATTAAACGTATAGTATTTTTTTTATAGCATTCTATTTCATATTTTAAAATAATAATTATTATTTCGGAATTTCGTGTTCCGACTCGGGTATTTCAATTTTCTACTTAAATTATTAATGGTATTACGAAGCTGAAGTAGATGGATATTTACTCATTTAAATAATAAAAATAAACGTTCATAAATAAATGATATTTCGGGACAATGCAAGTCAATTTCGTATTTATTAAAAATATAAGAAAATAATGTCGTTTCGAAATTGGAATGTAGAAATGTTAACAATTGAGTTCGTTTTAAAAAATATGATTTCATTTTAAATCGACCAATTATTGTACACTATGCGTTTAACCTATTTATTATAAAATCCCTAGATTTGACGGTATATTTTATATACTGCAACTCGGGTACAATGTTATAAATTATGTAAATAAATTGACGATAATATGCTAACGTATTACGTAGTTCTTATATAGGTATTTGTTTAAATCAATATAAATATACACACTCTGTCAGTATTATTATATTATACATCATTATAATTAGGGTTTACATCTATATAAAGAGCTATCCGTCCCTTGATAAATAGTTTGAAATTTAAGGAGAATTTAATTTAGAAATTAGAAACACTGATTACGCATTTTTTACGAATTATCCGCTTTTCTGGCATTTTGGTTACGACGAAACCCAAAATTAAACGTTTAAAGTTTAAAATTATTTTTTAAGGAAATAATATTTAAATACCTTCACTTCGTACTAATATATATAAAGAGTTGACAAATGGCGGGAGGCTTTAAATTGGTTTGATTATAACAACGCAATTATATTTTCGTTTCTAGATGGAAGTAAAAAAGCCTATTGGTTTTGTAATTTGTATTGCTATTTATTTATCGATTAAAGTGAAAAATTTGCCCTTTATATATTATTAATATATACACGCACACATACACGCGTAGTTCCGTAGATATATTGTGGGCAAATTGAACACGTTTAATCTGACCAATGATTAAATGAAAAAATCTCTGCGTATTTTCCGAGACGAACAACAATTAATGTGTGTCTAAGACGTTCGTTTAAAACTTGGAACAAAGAAGAGAATATATCGCGTATATTGACATTGTACGCACCATTGAAATATCGTTAGTTCTAATTGCGTTACGTTCGAAACGAACGATATTAAAGTATCGATTTGTCCGAATTTCAAGCCCGAATTTGTGAAAACGACACACGTATTCCGTCAACGTATATATCGTACTATGGACTGTTTACAAAATGTGTCGATTAAAACCGATTTATACGAAAAATTGAATCCCGCGAAAAGACACGTTGGCCAAGTTCAATTCTATTCGAGACGCGAACGTATCGAACAATAACAATCGGCGTTTAACTATTGTCGTTTAAAACACGGGCAATAATATTCGATCGTAACGTATGCGAAATTACGAACAACACTGAAAAATGTCCGTGTAATCACGAGCGAGCACGTAGTTTTATACGGCGAGATTGTCAAGTCACCAAATACACCCACCGGTTGGAAGGTGTACAAGTGTTATCCTTTTTCTCCCTCACCACGCGCCGTTCTGTATGATGTACGCGAATCGGCATTTTTTTTTTTGTTACGCTTTGTCCTTGGGCCACCCCGCCGGAGTTTTTTATTTTCTACCGGAACATCGTGGTGTACGACGTATATTATTCTGCCTGCACACGTATAATACGCCCCTCGCATATCCAAACCTTATACGTCGTGGCACGTTGTGCACAGAAACGGTTACCGTGACGAGTAGTATTTCCCTTCGGTGCGGTAATTTCGTAATGTTTCGAAGAGAGGGAAGAAGAAGAAGAAGGTATTACGATGACGACAACGGTGTGTGTGTGTGTGTGTGTGTGTGTGTGTGTGTGTGTGTGTGTGTGTGTGTGTGTGTGTGTGTGTGTGTGTGTGTGTGTGTGTGCGTGTGTGTCTGGGGTAGGGAAGGTAAGGAAAACAGCCGGAGAATGCCCGGAGGTGAATTTCGCTCCCTCGGACGGACAACAGACCTGCAAAAAATACCAATCGGCGGAGGGTGGTAGACGGTGCATGTGGTGGGAGAGTGGAAAAAGACGTGCTCTGATTTCTTAAACGCGTGGGCAACGAACCGCCGGCGATCCTTCATTTCCTTCCTTCCGCCACGCACGATAATCGCGCGGCTGTCCGCGAACGCAGCCGCACCGAGCCGTTCCCGACGGACGCGAATTATTATTTCTATTATTTTTATTGTACGTTCGTTGTCCGGTCGATAACCGGAGGAGGATCCGTTTTTATTACATCTACCGTCATCGTTTTGGGTGATTCTTAAGCGAACCGACGGATTCGGGTAAAATACGTTCTCGCGTTCGGTGCCTATAGACAACCGGGCAGGGTAATTTAAAAACGAAATGTTACGAATGAAACGTCGCTAAAAAATCTTCGCACGGTCACATCCAACGACAAAGAAATACGTTACCGAACACGTATAGCGCGTCGTAGTGTTTGGAAGTAGTGTGAATACTCGCACAAATAATCGAGAAAATCATCGTTTATAACAACCGTATTCTATTATTTCCATTGTAATTAGTGTTTTAAACATTACATAGTGTAGTAATGTTTCGGCATGTATATAATAAGCGTGTTTGCGAGGGATTATATTATATGCACATTAGGTTATTTACATATAGGTAAAAAAAATTGCACGTCGTTTCTCTATTCGAATAATTGTTTCTGGTGAATACGAATTAATTTTACGAATTTGTGACGGGATAGATTATAATTCCCTCATTTCCCATCGCGTCCGGTTTATTCAAAATACTTAACGTTTAATAGTAAATTACTAATAATTGATTAACAGTTGGACGATATTCGTAAATTACGTATTTAAAGTATTTAGTTTATGACCGAAATAATCGCGATTTCGGCATTTCGATTACATTGTTATTATTCATATTATCGTCGTAACGATATTTTTCGTAGTCGATAATTCGTCGGCATATTAAGACGCGCTACTTTTGACGAGCAAAACAAGACTTTTGAAAAGAATCCCGCAAACACAGTATTGTAAATATTTCGTTTTGAAAACCGCGTTGGCCGTATTTTACATAACCGATATTCATTATTAAAAATGTATTGAAACACCGCAATCCGGTTAGGTTAATTTTGGTAAAACGACGTGCACGAGTTAAAATGTACGATATGTTTACATTATTGTTTCGTATATTCTCCTGACTGATACTAAAATACGATCATATATAAAACGTGTTTTAAATACATTTAACACGCGACGTTGTATTTTATGTATAATATTTTCGAATGGGCCAACAACAATAGTAACCAACGAGTAACAGGTAACACCTTATTATTATTATCTGTGTTTGATATTGTATACCCCTAATCGAATTATGCGTGCAAATAGTTCTTTTTATCAAATAAACTTTTTATTTTAATATAAATCGATTACGTACAAACGGGATTGTTTTAAACGAAATCACTGACATGAATTCATAAACAACATTTTACATAACGATAATAATATACATGTATACGTTTTTTCATTTATAAACTGTACATTTTTTATTTGAAGATCGAACGTAATTTGTTAATTTATTGGCTTTTTTCATTCGTAATTTACTAACCATTTTTAACTTTAATTGGATATAGTAGACCCCAAGAGGTCTACACCGGTTCGTGAATTTGTATCAAACATAATTTATTTCTTTTTAAACTTTTAGTAATGTAATTTTCTACAAATACATTAGTATGTAACGCAGATACGTTTGTTTCGTGCTGATCATTTGACAATTCTCTATTAGTATAAGTTCTTTTCTCCTTTGTCGTGTCGATGCCGGTCAGCTTTCTATACTTTCTTTACAATTTTTTTATTGTTGCCTTTTATTAATTTTTATATATATAATTCTAGAGTGTATTCTGTTGTAATTTGTGTAACTTTAGAACAGCCTAACAGATTGGAGTCATATTTATGCAATGTATTTGAATAGTCTAGATGACGATTAATAGAAACATTGCCTGGCGAATTAATTTTGTTTAAATAGATACAGTGATTAATAAATATATCACTGTTTGATTGTTTGTTTGTTTCTTATTATTAAACCGATTTTCACGATATTCGGTATTTATGGGTTTTTGAGCACGACGAGTGTTTTGGCGGTATCTATTTTGCTCGGTGTTGACAACTAGTGTATTATACAACAGAAAATGTACGCGTATTTTTTATAATATGGAATTATTTATCCCTATAATACGTTTTAATGGATATAGGTACACGATGACAAATTATAATTTTTAGATAAGTAAAACATTAATCAATAACTTTATTATATATTAAGTAATTTTATACAATTTAAATTCTAATAATTCGTAGAATATTTAAACGAGACTTGTATAATTTAACATTTTTTAACTAAATGGTTTTGGATCATTTTGATAATAATACGCTGCAATAATTAAACATTGAACAACAAGTACGAGGCATATCAAGAAATTAAGAGTAATTTTTTTTTTTTAAAAAAATTATAAAGTATTGTAGATATATACGTATATGGTACTTATTTTTTTACGTAGTCACCTTCTCGTTCTATGTTGGCTGTAAGTTGTGGCACAAGCTTTTTGGCGCCTTTCTCATAAAATTCCGGCCATCCTCTTTGTCTACTTCAAGATCACTTTTTTCACCTCTTCACCGGTTAGATATTTTTCGTCAACCAACGGGTCTTCAGGAAGATGAAAAAATGAAAATCTGAAGGTGCCATGTCAAGAGAATATGCAGGGTGCAATTCAAAATAAATGGAGGCGATTTTGACGAAGGGAGTGTGTTTGTTAGGCGACAATGTCCACCCGCATACGGCCAACGACACCTAAGCGATTTTGAACTCGTTTGGTTGGGACATTTTGTACCACACCGCTTAGGTTTAAACCATCAGGCTTGTGTCTTATAACCTGTATAGAATGAGAAGGCGACTACGTAGAAAAATAAGGTAACATAAAGGTAATTCCGTAATTTGTTTTTGAATACATTTTGTTAAAAAAAAAGAAATCGAGTATTCTTATCTTCTAGATATGCTTCGTACATTAAATATACACATTAATACATTAAATGTACATATGTGTTTTATGGTTCGTAATTAATCAATAATTATGAAAAACATATGATTGAAAAATCTCGTAATTTTTCAATAATAAACATACGAAATAATAATAATATATAATCAAATATCACAGCCTTTCATGTATGGGATAGATTTCTCACGAACGCAATTTGTTAGGGATTAGTTTATTAACGTTGTAAGGAACTATTTAGTATACGAAACATAATTTTTGAACATAAAAATATTTAATTAAGGGAACATAGTTCTGTTATAAATTATTTAGGTAGTTTTGAATTTTTAATTGAAATTTATTATAATATTTTAAGCACAATGAACGAATTTTTTAAGTTGATTTCGTTGCAGGAAGATTATTTTTTTATTATCATTAACGAGAATTTCTTTTCCATAAAAGTATGCAAGGTTTACGACTGACGTAAATATTTCTCGTTCGTTTTTTAATAAACGGATACAATTCAATTTATTAATTTAAATTTGTTTGTTAAAACATACGTTAAATATTCGTTCTATCATGTTTTTATAATATAATTGAATGGTTTAAATAGTGACAAATTTACGATTACTTCTTAACAAAGATAGTTCATAAAAATACATTAAACGCGTATCGATTAATTCAAATGTAATGTTATCTGGCGTTTTCGTATATTGTTTTCAGAATGCGAAAACATAGCATTGATTTAAATATTTTAAGTAATTGAATTATACTATTATCGATTAGAATAAATACGACGTCGGTATCAGACGAGAGAGACAAAACGATCGATTCTAGCTCGGCTTTTAAAATCTTTTAAGGGTAATTTTTAATTATTTCGGTCGAATAATCATTTTAATTTCTTTAAACTTATTACTACATATCTTTGTTTAAAAGTCCCGTGGAGTTTTAAATACGTAATTTGCGTTTTCATAATCATATTGTATTATTGGAAATACTTTATCGCACAACGAGATCAATTATATAATTGCGTAAATAAGATATTTCACCTAAAATTTTTATACGACGTATTTTAAAATAGTCTTAAGGTGTTTCAATATACTTGTTTCAATAGTGTAACTAATAGTGAGGTAATGGAATTTACATTAATTAATTTTAAATTAGAAAACCTTCAATCGGATAGCAAGCGTATTC
The DNA here is from genome assembly GCA_025469175.1 of Geopemphigus sp. TES_GeoC_2020. Lineage (NCBI taxonomy): Eukaryota > Metazoa > Arthropoda > Insecta > Hemiptera > Aphididae > Geopemphigus > Geopemphigus sp. TES_GeoC_2020. Next base: position 51,271 of record JAIPRN010000519.1, on the reverse strand, counting down.
TATGTTATTGATTCGCAACTTTTAAATTACGAGTTTTTCATAAATTCAATTACATTTATTGGTAATTACGATAACAGAAATAATGTTAAAAACGTACAAATTATTTTTATTTTTTATTGTTCGTTGAACTTATATTTTTTTTTTTATAAAATAATCGCGAATAACTCAATGACCACAAAAATATTATATTATTTTTGTATTTTCAACATGAATTGAATTTTACGAAAAAGAAATAAAATTGTAATAATTATAAATATTGTTACATGCAAAATTCAAAATTATGTGTACAATAATACATTACCTATTGTAAGGATGAGTTGTTATTATTATAATATATTGAAAATACGTTCGAGTCTTTTTAAATCGTAAAATAAATTTGTAATTTCATATTATATTAATTTGAATGTTTCGAACGAACATTAATAACCATAAATATTTATATATATTACGTTGCTATATTTTTACGGATAATTTAATATTTTAATTCGGGGTTAGGTTAGTCTAAGTGCCAAATCTTATCAAAAGCTTAGGCCACGTCTACTAGAACAGCAGAGCAATATTGTTTTTTTTCTAAAACATAGGCAATAGAGTTGGTTAAGCGGTGTATTTGGTGTAAGGTGGAGTGTTTATTACGGAAGCCAAATTGCGTGTTAGGAATTATTTTTTTGTCGTTTATGATTTTTGATATGCGTTTAAGTATTAATTTTTCAGTTTCTGCCGAACATTTGTTGTAATTCAGTTGGCTTGTATTTATGACGAAATATAAAATCTCTCGTTAATACATTCGACAAATATAATGGTAGTTTAAAACGTCTCCTAGTAATTCAACATCAATTACAGTAACCGAGTAACACTATTCTAACGTTCACAAATAATAAACGGTCGCGGTTTATACACGAACAAAAATGGGCATTTACTTTTTTTGCGTCTATTCTATAGTTCGTTTCTTATCTGTATGTAATGTCAAAACATGAAACACGAATATATTAACGAAATCTAAACCTACGTAAAACAAAATTTCAGTATGCACAATACTCGCATACATAATTATTATCGATAATATAATACAACTACAGTTAGCGCGATAATATAATCACAATATTATATTGTTTGTTTGTTCGATCCGTTTCGGATTCTGAGTGAAGCGGAGAACGTATTTGCTTTACAATGATGTGTTTTCATATTGTTTGCGAACGTCTCGTCATGCGTTACGTTCCGGTGGCAAATTGTACACGTAGCCAGTCGGTGGCCGTTTTTTACTCGTTTTCCGATTTTTCCGGTAATTTTCTTAAGCATGACGGAGAACAACGAAAAAATTGCGAACGAATTTTTTCGTATTTCTCGGGTTCTGACCTTATATTAGAACAGCATACGTCTAGAAATATGTAGTCGCGTCGTACGTATTATTGGCTTCGAAAATTCCCGATTTTTTACCCGCGTCATTGTAATATCGCACGTACGAACATTACGAAGTAATTAAGGACGTGTTTATTAAACGTTATAAACGAAGAAAAAACAATAGTATCATAGACGTTTCCAAGCCGACAATAAACTTTTGTCGATTCATTCGAACGTTGTTGGCCCGCGAAAACGATGAAATTTTGTGGATAATGCGCCGTGGTCTCTTGGAAGGCAAATTTCGTACCGCGATTGTTTCGCCGGTGGTCAAATCCCGTAAAAATCTTTCGGAAATAATTTCGGGACTCCGTATGTACACCCGAAATGTGCGTATTTATCCGCGGACACGCCGACGACGGTTGACGGATTTCTCGCAAGCAACGTTGCGTGTATATATATATTTATTTATTTATACGCATGTATATTTATTTATTTACAATGATGACCCGCGTTATATGATCTGCGGTTCCCATCGAACCCGGTGAATCGGTAGAAAAAAATATACGATGACCGTGATTTTCGTCCAGTCACCGTCACGGTCATTAAACGATCGGTGTATGTTAAAACGGCGTTAAAGACTTGTATTCCGCCCGTTCCCTCAGCACTGTCGATGGACGCGTAGTCCGTCGTGGGTCGGCTAATTTATTGTTACCTGGGTTGGGTGCGCACTCGCATACGCGTACACACGTATACGCACATGTCCGCGTAGAGCTTAATGTCGGGGGTAATATGCAGAAAGTTATTAGTCAAAAAGCCTGTCAAGCGAATGCGGTGCGCGCCGTGCGGCAAAGCGCGTATTCTGATCGACCGGCTGTTTTCAGCCGAGCACATCAAAATCATAATATTATATATAACCCATCAATCTTCGGTCGCCGCAACATCTGCACAGCCGTTCCATTAATTAACATATTATCATACAATATTTCGCGTGTGCGGCCGCGCTCGTGTATATATTTATATACATTTATATTCCACGCGCCGAGCACTACCGCCGCCGCGGCCATCGACACCTATCCATAATACGCGCGCCCGGTCGTCATATATTGTACACCGTTACACCCTTTCTGTCCCCGCTCCGTTATTTTTCTTTTGTCCGCTACATCGATTTATTCGCGCCAGTGGTCTGGGGCGAATTTGCCAAGAACCGTACTGGGACCGACCCAAGTAGTTCTCCGTTTGTATTCGCGCGCTGGCCTATTAAAAGTAGCGTACGATAATGTGTGGTGTTAAACACGATCGCGGAGAAATAGTGACGAATCATGGTAAAAAAAAACCGTCCAATACGATTCGGTAACGAAATTTTTCGATTCCGCCGAGATTTTCGACTATTATTTTAAACGTCATTGACACTCACTTGACAATAATGTACGTGTCGTCGTGTAACAACGTATTGGCTATTGTATTTTTAAGCTCGGGTTATGTGTCCCTTAATTGACATTTTGAGGTACAATTTTATTAACGTAATCGAATCGCCACGAATAACAATACACGGACCATCGAAAACAAAGTTATGTAAATAGTAAATCGTAGGTGTAAAACTAGCTGCAATATTGTGTACAGTAAAAACACGAACAACGCGTTATGCGTAATTTAATACAGTTATGATCTAAAAGCTGCAAGTATTCAGTCTACCGATTCAATCGATTTAATTACAAATACGAAATATTTCGTTTTTCATCTTACGAATGCTCTATTCGAATTTATGTCGAGATCGATTATTTTTCAATTATTTATAGTTAATTCGCGACGCAAGTCACTTATAAGAATGAAAATAGAAATTATAAACAAACATGCGAATTATAATAATCAACGTTCGTAAATTATATCGAACAATTATTTAAACATTTCGTAGCGTATTGCTATTATATTATTTTTAAATTGAAATAAATGAAAACAAATCTTACGAAAAGAATCGCCGCGAATAAATTATGTTTCTCAAACGTACCTACTCGTAGCAGTCAAAATGAAGATTTTGGTAGTAAATTATGTTTTTCTCGGTATTCATTTGATTTATATCTATGTATATATATATATATTCATATCTTTATATTTATAACTGTGTAACATAGTAACTTACAAATTTTGATAACAAAACATGTATTTTAACCTTATAATTTAACGTGATAATTATTTTATGACCCGACGTAGAAACGTATATATAAAACTTTTCACGTAAGTAGCTTTGCAAATAGGTTTTTCTCCGTCTCCACACACGTTAAACACGCAATGTAAATACGTTATCGGCAACAAAAACGCATAATATGTGACGTTTGCTGTGGGTTTATTTGAACGAGTTTTATTCAAGCCCCATAGACGTTCATAATTAATAAGTATAATCGTAAGAATTCCGTGTTCGTGTGTAGGCCTATCGGAGATAATAGTCGATTATAAGCCAGTACCTACGTTGATGGAAAATAGTTTTGCCTCGGTTAAGGGGCACGCGGGCTATTATTAAAGCAATTAATAGAAGGTCGGGTGTTATTTTAGGACGGCGCTGATACATACAGAATTAAACCCGAGCATATCATCCTAAACCAACAATATTGTCCGTCTAATAATAATAATAATAATAATAATAATTGTATTCGTGACTAAAACAAACCGTTTCTAAACAGGTTTAGTTTGATTGACGTATCTTGAATATCGTACTAACTTTTATGAAAATAAACAAATCAAAACGACGTGTACATATATATATTTAAATTGTGTGTATACAGCATTCGGTAAAACACATAATAATATTTTATATATACATAAATTGCGATTATACGCGTTGTTTTCGAGAAGTTAACGATTTTGTTATAGAAATAATGATAATCCGTTATTCATTTACGCGTTATTTTCACTATTGATTTTCGTACGAACCCTGTAGATAGAAAACAAATCTAACGAAAAACGTGTACGATCTCCGCGATTGAATTTGAATACACATCTCGCGTCGGGTGTTGGGTTTCAGGAATGAGAGATGACGAGTAGCGTAAATAGTATTGTGGTTGTGGACAATAGCTGGTATGGTTTTCACATAAATAATAACAAAACGATTATTAACCGAACACCGGCGGTGGCGGTGGCGGCAACACCAGCCTATATTATTTGGACGTGTATCGCGTCAGTCGGGAACATCTGCCCGTCGCCGAGAGAGTGTGAATGCGTGTAACCGCGCAGGAGGAGCCCGAAGAAAGGATCGTTACGTAGGAAAATATTACCTACGCACGGTGTTAAATTATACAGGTACGACGCGCGCACGCCACCTAATAAGGGGGCGATATTTTTGCAGCCGGCTAGGGTCGAGACGTCTTGAGTACGAGATAATGTAAGGTAGTTTGGACGAGTTAAACGCGTTCGGTTCAGAACGCGTTATTGACTCCGGTGTGTTTCCCTTCGAAGAGCGTACGCTTCGCCGTTAAATTGAAAAAAAGTCATCGACGCGAGCGCCCGCCACGGGCGAACGATAATTTACTATACATATTGGTGAAAGTACGCGACTGCGTTTTGACGCGCAATACAACGCCCCGGTAAATACCCTCGATTCGGTTAATCCGGAGCCGTTGTAAGTAACGGTTAGTTAGTGTTAACTCCCCAAGCAACCCGACTGTTACCTAATCAAACATAATATTTCAAATAATATGTACACCGCGCACACTCGCGCCGTCTAATAAAATCGACGAGCTGCCGAAATATCAATAAGACGGCTCTAACGAAGCCGTAACTCGGCGTGGCCGTCGTTTTTCTCCGAGTTCCGCCGCCCTCAAGTCGGGAAAATTCTCTCAAAATCGTACAAGCGAGGTGTGTCGGATATATTACGTTCATTTCACTTGACAATGGAACCACGTCGACTGTTATACGGATATGTAATGTTCGTCTCGGCAAATATCGCGAATTCGGTTAACCGGAGCGTATGTCTGTGTATCAATGACGGCGGCGGAGGCTTCAAAGTTTTCGCACTACCCACCCCTTACCGTTGTATCAAATACACCTCGAGACACGGACCGCGCTCGACGACGTTATATTGCGCAAAATGTCGCCGATTGTTTATATAGAAATCGTCGTCGCAGTCGTCACAATAAAATTCGCGAGTAAAGCGTTTTCCCGCCACGAGCTCGTGGTAAAAGTAATATGTTCCGCACTACTCTTCTCGCCCACCGGCGGAAATCTCGATTAACGGTTTTCGGGTAGAGTTCGACGTATTTGTTCGATGCGATGTGTATATAAGTATTGTAATAATGGTATCCAAAAAGTCAACAATAGGCCGAAAAGTTTTACTACCACCGTCGCGCTGCAGTGCGTTTCTATTGCCGGTACGGTAGTAATATAATAATATTAAGTCGCACGCGGCGGAATAAAATCCCACTCACGACGTGGATGACAAAGGTATTGTCATGAGTTCTGGCAGGAGAGAATGGTAACATATCGTCGAACTCGGCTCACAATGGGATACCAGTTTCTCCCTATAAACGACAATATAACTTGTTATATATATATATATATATACGTACTTGTATTAATTATTTATAAGTTTTGCGAGTTTTAAACGAATTATTACTGTGTAATAGGCACGATGTGTGTAATTAGTCTACGTACACAATGGAGTCCATTATTTCTAATAAAATATACTCTTTACCGGTCGTTACACAAACGCGTGTATCATTATTAGTTTTTACTACGGACAGTACCGAAACGTTTGTGCGGAAATTATCGATTTAAAGTTCGCGTAGAGTTATATATCGCCGGGAATTAAACTACTTTTTTACGAACAAGGCGAAATTGAAACGGCACAATTTTTAAACTATTCTACTTGTTAGCGGCGGCTTCGATGTAGCTACTATCTGCCTTCAAGTTTCGTCCGGTTTTCTATAGCGCGCAGTTCCATTGTTCCTTTTTTTCCACTCGGGCGTAGCGGTTTATAAATACAATAATGTCGTTCGCAGAAACACTATTATCAACATATCGGGAAAAGGCATTAATCTCGAACGTAAAAAAACTCCGACGAGTTTAATAATTCGATATCGATTTACGACCGTACAACGTTCTTATGACGATTTTCTGAAAATATTTTTCTCCGGAAAATTCGAAACGGACCGTAGCGCAACTTTTTTCGAAAAATGTTTTCATCTCTTTCGGCGCAAAATTTATGGACGGTACTCGCCGTTATATACGCGCAGTCGAATAGCGCCTTTAATTTCGTTAGCCCGTAATATAAAACAAATATATCGCGCGCATGTGTGTGTGTGTGTTGCATATTTTCCAGGGTTTAATGAAGAACCCTTTTATGGATTTTTGCTCGGGTTACGATTCATCAGGACCGCGTAGTTTTTTATCTCCGCAATTTGTGTTTCGTATTTTTCGTATAATTATAATGCCCTAGCGGTAACTAATTAATCGTTTGATGATGTCCCACCAGTATATTAACGTGATAAATGACCGACCCGTGTTTATTATGTATAAGCCACGATATCGTCCATACCCTAAGACATAATAGACACTGACGATATTCGGTTAATTTATCGCCCGAAGCGTAATTATATTATGCGCGTTTATTATAAAATGCGTGTTACGTGTATTATTTACATATGGCGCGAAATTTCACCGGACCCATCCGGGTTGATTAATGCGGACGCGAGCGTGACGACGAGACGGACTTACCACGTGCCCCGTCGGTATTCCACGGATCGGGACGGCGCGAGTTTTTATCGAAGACCGCGTCCTCGGTACCCGCGAGTAGATATCAAAATGAGCGCGTGTCGAGTAAATGATCAAGGACGGCGTACTGGTGAACACGCCGGCTCATTTATGTCGGTTCACACACGGGTGAGCGTACGGTAGGGTGGGTTTTTGGAGCACCGAAACCGAATATTATCGCGATTATTACCAATCGTAAGTTTGGATACCGTCAAAAACTAATTCGCGCCGGCGATCGTACGAAATAGCGTTTTCTCGCTCTCAGCTACCCACACCACCGTTCGTGTGACCACAGCGATTGCGGCGAACGCGAACGTAATTTTATTAATTGTAATACGGGCGTGTATGTTTTAAGTGACCTTTCCGAGTTTTTTTACCGCGGAACAATCGACAAATAATTAATTATCCAGTCGATCGTGTATGGATGCACGATGATAACGAACGCCCGTTAATTTTTGTAACGATAGGGGTTCTGGGTGATTTATCGTTAGCCGACACGAAGTGTATGTTTCGCGGCACGTATTTTTATTTAACGAATAGAAACGACAAGTTGCAACCTCGGTCCTATATTTAGTGTTCGGCATTTAACTTTACGTTATCTATTTAATTATTTCAAAACGTCGTAAACGACTACGACGCGATTTGTATCGGAACGTGGTATGTTCGTTCTACTCGTCATGTGGAAGATAACCAAAATGTCATTCGTTTGGTACCATTTGGCAAAATAAATTTCATCTAACTATTTTTTTCTAAATATTAATACGTCGAAATGGTTCAAAATTATGAACGTTACATTAATCGACGTAATTTTTCATTTTGTATCCGAATATTATTGTAGAGTTTTAAATATATTTTCGTAAACGTCGTTCTAATTTTACTTACAATATCTAATTAATTTTCGTTTAATACTATTAGTATTATCATATTTATGAAGTGTCATTAATTAAATAAAAACATAAGCGTAGTTCATTATATTTTATACAATATATCAAGTTATTCAATTTGTCATCTTTTTCGTCAGTGGAGTAAGTGTCTTCTTTTTTTGAAAAGCATGTTTTGTTTAACCATAATATAACGTTGAATGAACATTAAGGAATAATTAAGATTGAATTATATATATATAAATGTTAGTTAATTATTTATTATAGATCTAAAACTCATTTGTAATAAGACCCAACGGATTAAACAAATAATATAATAAATATGTCTACTAGATTTGATATCTTCTACATGTGTACTACACTATTTTAATAAACACATAGATGTGTTTTTTGTGATCAAGTTAATTTTACTTGTGTACAAATTTCAACCAATGGGATGCACATAATTTTTAATTTATTACATTTAAAATAAATTAAAATAAATATATATTTAATTTTGTTTTTATTATTATTTTTATAGTAATAACGATCAGTCGAATTTAATTAAGTGTATAATAAAGTTTGATTATATCATTATTGAATATTATTATTATATCGTAATATATAATATATAATATGATTGATTTAAAATGGACTAAAAAAATACCCAGTAATAAATTAGGTAACCGTAAATTACATAACACACAATAACACAGCGGTATTTAAAAAAAAAAACGATCGTTTTTGGTATGACTTAAAGTAGTTGGTGTATCGATTGTTTATTATAATAAACAAACTTATCACGAAAATCGAAAAACGGTCAATACATATCATTTAAAAAGAAACGAAATAAATTTTACTTCTCTAATCGGTATTGTAATTATGAATTTCGTCTTGGTCTTAGTTTATAAATATATTATTATTAATGTTATTGCTGTAATATTTTGTGTAAGTAATTAAGAAGCCCATAGAATGAATTCCTTAAAAAATATGTATAAAACTACTACCAGTGATAATGGAGACTGTGTATTCACATCGAATCTCACACTTTACGTAAATTGGATTTCATAAACATACTGTGGATTAATTATTTAATCTTGTTTCCGATTCAGGAGTTACCCTTAGAGTAAGGTACGATTAAAGATTAACGCGATTTTATCTTTCGTTTCAGTTCTCTACTATTATGCATAATGTACGGGTATTAAATTAAAACCGTCATATTGCGAACATAACATACGTTGTCAGTTGGAAATATGTTCGGATTGATTGTTTATGATCGCAATTTAATAATAAGAGAACATCAGTATACGTTGATGCTAGTAAATTTGAATTAGTTCAAGTTGGTTCACGAATAACGCGGAAAGAGGGAAATACAATTAACTTTGATTCGCGTCACTTTGCGTTTAATAACACTACGACGTGTGATACCGTGGAACGCAATTTTGACAAACACGCAAGGTCGTAAAGATTTAGAAATTAATTCCGGTCAATCTTAATTCGTATTAATAGCGATAAACTGCCCGAATTACAATAAAATAATATATATATATATATATATTGTGGTTTGTTTGTATAAACTATTTAGGTAATTCGTAGATTTTTACATAGAAAGTTAATTGTCGTTTCGTTCTATATTGCGTAATTTATTACAGATATTCGAAGACTATTTCACAGCTAAGTATATAAGAAGTATACGAAACTTATTATTACAAATCATTTTATACCAAGTGTACCGAAATCATGATTTGTTCAGATTACGCAGGGTTTTCATAAAATTCGAATCGAGTTTTAAAGTTATTTTAAACTAATGCCGATTCGTGACGTTTTTTTTTTTTTTTAATAAAATGGTTTCAATTGAAGTATAATTTAAACAAGTTACTATAACTTTTTCAATTAAGTATCTCTTTAAACAAATTATAGCGTTTATAATTTTCCCAAATTACTACTTTTAAATGAAAAGAATACGCGCGCGTGTACATGTATGAATATATTATATCTAAAAACAAATCTTACGGTTAAACTTTTTCAGCTTATATACATTATACAACTACACAAGGCTCCAATTTAAATTTCAATATTGTTTCATTAAATACCTCATAACTTATAAAACGTTTATTAAAAATGGCAGCTGACACTAGTTTCATAACGTCGAATAACGAATAATATAACAAAACGCTTATTGTTTAGGTTCAAAGCCAACCACTACCTACCAACAACTTTGTTACGGAAATTAATTAAACATAAAATGCACGAATGCCTTTTTGTAATATTTACGCGGATGTTTCCTAAAAATAAATTGTCGAATTATGTTGATTAGTTGTGAATTTTGATATAATTTTACTCTTTCGTTTTAAATATATTTCGTTTGTTATACGAAAAATATTTTTCGTGAAAAATAATGTTTCTTTTATATTTTATATTTTTAGCGGCTATTTAAAGTTTGACTGGAATATTATAAACAAGGGTCAGGTGAAATGCCGATAATAGTCTTCTTACGTCAAAATAATTCATATTTCTAGATAATTATCTTTGAAACCAAACGGAGCAAATACCAATTTCTTTTGAGCGGTAGTTTACTTCGTAATTTTTGTCGTAAATGCGGTCCTTGTATTAAGAAATTAAATTTGTTCGAGTAAATTTCCAGTACGATTCTGAGTATTCGATAAATTAAAATTTCGTAACGATCGTTTATTTAAAAATATTTTATTTACAATCGCGTTAAACACGTAATAAGTAGAAATAGTTTTTCCCAAAACGATTTCCTCTAACGTGCGCTACAAATACTTTAAGTCGATAAAAGTGGCTGGACTCGTACGCTTTAACATACTCACGATGCGTATGTGTAATGTGTTTGATGTTATTCGTCATTATGTAATTTAAATTAGGAATCAAATAATATGGCATAAGACGTAGTTTTATTTCGTAACTGTCAACTAGTATCATTTTTTCTTAATTTATAATTATTTTTTAAATAAATAGTAAATAAATAAAAAAGACGTCGTTTACGCGAAAGTTAACGAATAAAAAATTAATTTCCGTCTAAACAAAATTGTAAACAGCACACTCCTTTCAACGAAATTTCCATGAGTTACAACAAAAAATAAACAATAACCGCGTGTTGACATTGTTGTTAAGAAAAATGTTGTGCAACTTCACTAGGAAGAAAGTAAAAAGAATATTGCTCGTATTGTTTTCGACAACAATTTTAATACTTACTTATTTTAGTGTTAGTATATTACGTCAATGACATTATACATCAGTTTACCGTAATATTTATTTCAGAATCATTGGTATTTGTAAAAAAAATATATTCATTTCAGTAATATGTCGGTTAATATGTTATCATATTTTTGATTGAACCACAGGGACTCCTTTATAAACGATCCATGTATAAATATACAATTTTCATTTAGACTTAAATGATGTGCTTAAATCAACAATATGTTCCCTCGTTTGAAAAACTGTATAAATATTAATTGTTCCACCGCGAAATTATTACTGTAAATGTACCGCACAAATTGCGTAATATATTTACTAGAACCTTTGTGAAACTTGAATTTAAGAATAACGTTTTCGTTGAATCAACGGTTAAACGTTAACTATTATCTATTCATAATTATTGTAATAAAACAATGGAATTATTAAACGATGGTTATTAAAAAAAAGATAACGTCGAAATATTTTACGCGCGCGTTCATTTTTAATAAACACTAATAATCGTTTATGTTTTCATGTTTTATCGTTTATCATTTTTGCGATACAATAATAAAAATCAATTGTCCAAATCGATCTTACACGTATATGTAATCGATATTTAATGAAATAAAAACTACAACTAGTTGATACGAAGGGCGTATAACTATTTTATTCAACGAGCTAATATTACTGCTCCCGTATTCAGTAAATCATTGTGATGTGAAACAAGAGGATAGTAATGAAAAACATAATATTTCGAACTCGAATTCTACACACACACACACAGTACTAAAAAAAGCGTATGATACGCGACGACGTTTTTATACGAGACCTCGTAAAATGTTCCGACAAACGTGATAACTAACTGACGAATCGGATACGCCTTCTACCTGCACCGTATTATTATGGGCGTAGTTTAGAACTGCAAATGTGTTCGAGAATACAACCGATGATGAAGTTTGCTAAGAGTAGAGATAATATGTTTAAATTTGTCGGTGATATTACGTAAGTGTACGATTGTACAGGCGTGTCAATATATGTAGACACCTGTCCTTTCAATCGTGTATACTTCCGTTACATTTGTTATTACGAGGGTTAACTAGCGCGCATGTTACTTAATAAGTCCACCATATTATTCGAAATATCGCGTACTATACAACGGTTGTCGTAATTTTCTTATATTATTTCGATATTAGAACTAAAAAGTAATAAACATTTTTTATCGATTAAACCAGCGGTTCTTTACCTTTTGTCGTACAACGGCTCCTATAAAAATACTCCTCAAAATCACGGACCATCGAGTTTATAAGCAAAAATAATCGTTTATGAATATTTATGTATTTTCCAAAAGTTTACTTACATATTAACCATTTATATTTTATATTTAACGATATGATGAAATCGAATAATTTTATTAACGCGAAAGTTAGTGTTGCATTTTTGCTACAAGTTTCGATATTTCAGGCTCGGGATCTAAATTTTGCGAACAGTTTCTGTATCTTTTCATTTAGTACGCTAGCTTTGTATATATATATATATATATTTTTTTTTTTGCAGATTTATGTAATGGAAAATAATGTTAATACTTTTAGAGCCTTATTTGATAATTTTGAATAATTATCTCGTAGATGCGATCAAAAATTTACTAAAAATGTTTGATTGAACTGAATTTATAAACTATTGTTTGTAGAGCTTTCTATCACGCTATCTTTGTCTAACGACCGGAGTCCATTTATTTGACGAATAGTTATTTCAAAAGAGTTACAAATAGTTTTTAATTGTAACTGGAATAGGGAACTAATCACCGAATCTATATTGCGTATATTGCGTATATTTTTCCTAATAGTTGGCAATTTTCTTAGACAATACTTTATTAAATAATTCGAGAAAACTTTTGAGATTTCTGAATGAATCGTAGTTTTTTTTTAATAGACAATATTTTTTCGATCATAGCCTTAATCTTATCTTCGACTAAAAAAAAATGTCACATCTATGTACCTCTTAAAGACTCAAGTTAAGTCCATTTAAATTCAAACATTCGGATTTTATACAATTTACAATATTAATCGCTTATTCTGAGAATTTCTTCAGTTATTTTTGGTATATATAACTGTTGCGCGTATTACATTGACTACGAATAAAATATTTTTGGAAATTGTGAACGTAAAATAACAAAATTTTCCCAATACCGTGTTGTTGGTTATAATCACGTACACGAGCCGAAGTAATAATTATTACGGTACGGACGATTATAAATCAATGCAATCTATAACAGTACGATATAATAAATGTCGTCGGTAGTGTACCTATTATTGATGAACGTAAAATAATAATTGCGTTCATGAGATAGCAATTTTGTGACGGACGCTAGAACGTTTTTCGCTATTTTCATCGAGTGCTTATTGAAACGCGACCGACAATTTTACATATCGTTTTACTCGAATAAACAAATTATTATGATCAATAATAATCGATTTAGTGGAGGCCATATCGGTTTGTCTGAAGTATAAGCTTCGATATAAACTAGTTTATCATGAAGTCGAGTTTTGCCGGTAACACAGATTCGCGGATCCGGGCATATTGTTTGCGCGCGTGGTACGACTAAATAGATGATAGTGTCGTAGATCCCCTGGGACCAGGGATTAAGAGCCATTGGATTAAACGTTTATCGAACAATCGAAACGATAAGAAATAACGGTAACGTTAACGAATATTTCAATATCGTTGTTGCGATAAAAACGGATTATATTGTTTGTTTATATCTTGTGTAAATTTATTGTACGGCTATTGTTATAAATAATATTCACCCATCGGTTCGCGGCTGTATGTGCGATTGTAGATAATATTTATCTGACGAAGAAAAATAAACGGCGGGCACGTGTGTATACTACGCCGGGATTCGTTCATTTAAACAGATCACTGCGTTCGGATATGTTGATCGGCCAAATCCTATCGATGAAAGGGCAGTAGTAAACTCTAGTGACATTAAATTTAAACGTAATTTCGTGTTGTGATTGGGCGATAAACAATTAATATAGCGGCTTTAGTCCGAGTTTAATTCCGATGACTGTACATCAGTTGACAGCTAAATTGAAACGTATTAAATCTTTTGTGTACAAAATACTCGAACGTAAAATAAAACGACGTAGTAATAATTGTTGTTATAGGGTGTATTATAATTTAATTAAATCGTACGTGTGTACGCGTGTATGTATTATAATTTTTAACAAAATTACGATCGATTTTTTAAAAAAATGTACAAAATGTTAACGAAGTCTTTTTGTTTCATAGAAACTTGAAAACATGTGTTTATTCTCGAATTACTATTATTCATCTTGCGAAGTTATTTCAATTCACATTTTTTGTCTATAATATTTTTAACATAAACGTTTATAGTAAATATAATTTGACGTATCTCAAATTATCTATCTGTCTTGTTTGGTGCATAAAGCTTTACATCGTATTTTTGAAACAAGATTAATTTTTATAATTCCACTATGTAACAATATTAATTGAATTACGAATTAAAACAGTTCGTTAATAGACGCGTTAAAATAAAACATTTTTTTTAACGTACGGCTAGAGAAATTATTTTATTGGAAACAGCAAGAAAATGTAATATTATTTGTATATAATAAAATATTTTATAATACCACGTAGTAATATTATAATATTCTATATCCTATAGATTTTAATTATTAATTGTCACAAACATCGATTTGTCCGATTTAGTCGAAAACTCAATCTACGCGTTGTTAGTATTTTTTAAGTAATATGAACATCACGTAGTGTAATATATTTTTCGAATTAAAAATTTCCATAATATTATAGCATTATGTTGACCGCCTGTATGTTTATAAGTCATAGATTATAATCGGACTGAGCGTTCATATTGATTTACAATTGTTGATTTTTCGCCTTTTGAAGAACGTATAATATTTTTATTTGTGATATAACTTAATAAATCTTTGTTAACATGGATTCTACAAGAAGACCGAAAATAAGGATTAAAAAAATTAATATTAGATCGATACAATTGATGGTGTTATAAATTAACGGAATTATTAATAACGTCATAATTATATTATCAGAAATATTATACTTCAAACTTGTTATTATAAAATTACAAGCCTCTTCAATTACAAATTTAATAAAAAAAACACGTCATATTATTCTATTATTACTTTAAACTTTATAGTATAAAGAATTGCATATTTGATTTACATAAAATAGTAACACGTAATTGATAAAGCACGAATTTATATTTCGTTACTGGTGTATATGATACTGTAAACACTGAAATATAATTTTTACTCTCTCAATAATAAGCTTACTTCTTATTTTTATTATTATTAACTTAATGAGTCATAAAAATTAGCAGTACTTGATTCGTAATACTCGTATAAATTATTTTACTGTACATTATTTCGTAATTTTATATATTTCGTCGAATTTGTTTTCGACTTAAAGGAGTGAAAAATGTATTTACTCGATCAAATTTTTCGTTCTGCAATTCGCATTGGAAAGAAAAGTAAATATACTAAACTTTTTCCGATGATTTATACACGCTGTCTTATTAGGAATTAGAGTGTTTTTGTTACGTCTGTAAAAGTTGAGTAAACTATTGAAAATGTTAATAGCTCGATCGACGTTCGCAAGGAGCTTTCGATATGCAATTCCAGCTTAATTCTGCGCTGAGGTTCCACCGTTTTTGTTTGATACACGCGGCGGTAAAACCAAATAATTAGTACAGCAGAAACGAGATGGCATTATACTATTATAATAATTCGTCAAACAATTAATTAACGGAATTAGTGTATTATATTATATCTTATTGTTATAATTACGTTAAAAAAGTGTACGTCAGCGTACATCATCATTAAGTACGTAGTAATCTAGGTAATTCATGAAATGCACTCGTAGTTGAACAAATAAGACTTATCCCTTTGGTCAAGTATACATACTTCAGTTGAAATATTCATTTAGACCGAAGGTATTCGTGGTCTCAAAGGATGATGAGATGAAGAGAACGTAATTCGGAAAAACCTTGGATGACAGTCAGGACACTTAAAACTTATTTCAAAGCCCTGTAGAGCTAATGAGTACAGCTGTAGTTAACTGTTTTACACTTATGTATACGATACTATAACTTAATCAGTTGTCTCAATATGAAATTTCTTTTTAAACTATTTTTTTATTCGAGGGCGAATATTTGAATTAAAAATTTTAACGTAGTATCTTATAATATTATATAGCTATATATAAATTTGGTTTAACGTAAAATGTATAATTTTGAACATTAATATTTTATGTTTTTAAAATAAGGTTAGTCGAATTATCGTTAAACTGTATTTGAGGTACTACGAAAATCTCAGCGAAATATCTCTTTACGAGTACTTTAAATTCAAAATACAGCTATACTTATTATTAAATAAACTTACTGAACTTTAATCATAGTCGTATTTTTTTGTAAATATAAACATTTATTATTTATTCCAGATTTCAAATAATAATACAGCACCTGTGACCAGTAAATGAAACCAATGTGAGTGTTATACACAGCGAAATTATCATTTTGAAATCGAATTAAAATGTATTTTAAAGTAAAGTTTTAAAATAATATTTTGAAAAAATAATTTTTGAAAAAGCCATTTTAGGATTTGAAATGTCAAAAATATAATTTCTTAATAATACATATTATGTATAGATAATAAATAATATATTCATTTTAAAATATGACGCTTTCAACGTTCTGTATAAATAAATATAAATTTTAATAAAACAGTACTACGTGTATATTGAATGTTAGAGGAATATAAAATTTTTGTATAAGTAATATTATTAAAAATATATTAATTTCAGTTATTTTACAATAAAAAGAAAAAAAATTAACTGTTATTATACTTTTTACCGTTAATATTTTAAAAATCATTCATTTTAACCATAAGAATTTTAAAGTTTTTGTAAATTTGTTTGATAAACTTTATAATAGTCTATAAACGTACCCAGTTACAGTTAAAATAATATTACGTTTTATTATTATTTCAATATTATTTCAAGAATATCGAAAACCATTATTATGTATTTTTAAAAAATGTGAGAATTTTAAGTTCAAACTTGTTGTTAATAATTTTTTGTAAATTACATATATATATGTTGTATGTACATTATAATGATGTCTAGGAAGTAAGAGCACATTTTATATTATTATTAGACTTCGAAAGAATATGTCATTATTTATTGTATAAATGTATAGTAGGGAGATTTTATTTTATTATTACTATTATTATTGGTTAATACTCTATCGTTATTATAGTAATTGTACTTTTTAATAGCAAAATAAAAGTTATAAAATATTTTGCAAATCACATTTTCGCGACTTTTGCGAGTTAATTAATTTTATTTATCACGATATATTTTAGTTCAAATAATATACAAGTTCAGTTATAAGTGACGATAACAATTAAATTAATATCTTCGTTTACGTTTTCCGAATTTTATTTCTTTACTATAGTTGTTGTAGGAATCATATTGGAAATTAATCAATTTTCGATCGATCCAGACTTTTAACATTTTGTCACACATTTAGACAGAAATAAAATATACGCGGTAACTTTAATTTAAAATCGCGTTATTTTCGATATCGGTTTTCGTCTACCAAAAAATGGAAAAACAATACACTACACGATCATAAGCAGCTAAACTACGTCGGTAGGGAAATAGAAACATAATTTTCCTGTAGAAAAACTGCATAATCAAATCACGTTGGCCCGAGTTGAATCATTGTTTGTAAAACATAAAAGAACGTCCCAATTTTATTCGAAAAAAAAGTAATACAATTTCTGCGTATGTTGTTCTTTCCGTCTTTTTTAATATTCGATATTATTTACGTTCAATCAACATTTGTTGTTTTTCCGCCGTCTGGCCCTCTGTGCGTGTGTATTAAACTGTGAAATGTATCGACGTCGTCCCGCCATTTAACTGATGGCGGTAGAACCGTAACGACCCTAAGGGTACGTCCGTAAAACATTGTCGACTAAACACGATGGTAGCGTGGAATGGGAGGAGCATTTTTTATTTCAAAGCTGCACAATTATTAAAGCGCCGCATATAAAAGCGTTTTGCATTCGAGTGTCACCGTCGTTAATATCGTGTCGGTATAATAAAATAGTTAGATGTACCGAATAATAATATTTGAAGCCGATCTGTGTGTCTATTATTTACACATTTGTGGACGTAAAGCATGACTCGTGTGACAGTATTTACTTTTTGGTACGCTGATTTAGTAAAAAAGATAATATCGTCGTTGTTGTCGTCGTCAAACAGTGATCATTTAGTACGCTAGTTGG
The DNA here is from genome assembly GCA_025469175.1 of Geopemphigus sp. TES_GeoC_2020. Taxonomy (NCBI): domain Eukaryota; kingdom Metazoa; phylum Arthropoda; class Insecta; order Hemiptera; family Aphididae; genus Geopemphigus; species Geopemphigus sp. TES_GeoC_2020. The sequence continues at coordinate 32,790 of JAIPRN010000519.1, read as the reverse complement.
TAAGATTAATTGGAATTTAAAAGGAAAAGCGTGATTGTTTTTAGGGTTATCGGAGGAGGGGGAGGATATTTTAAAGCTATATACATATTTTGGAAACCCAAAATGGTTCGGAAAAAATCGTTTTAAGTTCAAACGTATATTATGATTATAAAGAAGTTCAACTCGTGAATAAAAATCTGTGGCAACCCCTCGAGAAAACGCCATTTCACCACAAATTAAAGTTTCGAAAAATAAAAATATAACGACGTAAATAAAAAGTATTTCATCTTTGTTTAAAAGTCATAAAATAATATAATAAAAATTAAAAAACGCTCGTACCGGTTTCAAATTTTCCGCTTGAAATAAATAATATGGTCGCACATGTATGAGAAGATACGTCGAGCAATTGCTGAACTTGACTTGTTGTTGCCGCGATAGTATTACTCGAATTTATTTCGTTTGTTTTTCTTTTAAAGCGTTACCCGATAACAATATGGAATTGACACACGACTCGTGACGAAAAAGCGCGAGGTTAAAAAAATACAAATACGTTTAAAGTGGAATAGGTTTGGCCGTCGTTAAATAAGTCTCCGGTGGAAACGATAGCGACGGTAGGAATAGGCGCAAACGCCGGTAACTGCGACGGCTGGGATTTCGGCTCGTCGACCGCCACCAATCCGCCGCTGCCTCCGTCGCCGGAACCGAGCCGACATTAATATTCATACCGGGTTAACAAACCGGAGAGGAAGTCTCGTGTAAGCACTAAGTCTCGAAATTATTATGAATTATAAACAAACGACTCGACTAATTACTCGTATATACGTTGGCCGCAGTTTTAGCGCTCGTTAAGATCGGCCACAGTTAAGCGTTGAATATTTTACGAGCGAAAAGCCACCGGGCGGCGATGCGCGCACGGCGCGGTCGAGTGTAGTCGCCGCCGCCCCCTCGCCCATCGCTTCTAAAGTCATCGTCGCTGAATGTAGTAGTCGATTCACCGCCGCACCGATGCTTATCGAACAGTTTTGTCATTTTGCGTGTTAAAATTAATATGATATATTGGGTTATTTCATACACACACACACACACACACACACACACACACACACACACACACACACACACACACACACACACACACACACACGCAATTATCACTACTGTCTGTATCCCCATTAAAAGGCAATATTATTCTACAAGGTTACTTGTTCGATAAACCGAATGTTCCAATACGATTTAACCCCACGACAAGTATCATTCGAGCTTTTTAAACGTCGATGACTTAACCGAAATTCGGTTGATTGTACCTGCCCGTACGTGTATTTCAACATACGTGTTATCAATACGACTCACGTCGTGTTTTGTTACAACGATCGTAAATACTATTTGACGAGTATTGTCATCATCATCATAGGTCATTCAAGCCATAAAAATTACCGTTTTCGATAGTTTCGATTTATTAATTATTCGAATAGTTCAAACGGATAATACACATTCTATATTCGGATAAAAAATGTTCGTGTGTTGCTGTGTGTACGTGTCGCAATGATAAAGATGATCGAGCAGCATGACCTAACGACGTATTATAATACATATGTATCATCGGAGTCGGATGGTAACACTCAAATACGTACGACACGTAAAATTTCGAATCCGTTTATATACTTATAATGTTGAGAATTTAAGTAGAAGGGCTATTTAACCGAACGTATTTTTAAACCTCGTACAATTATTATTATCGAAAGTGTCCATTTTGTGTTGTTTTTCCCGTTAAAACGCTTTCGAGTTTAAATGTGTTATTAAAAACTTCGGTAAAACTAAACGTTCGAATAATATATATTTACAATAACGTCGACTAAAGAATAATAATTTTCGCGCGAACTGTACGATCGTAATTATCTTTTTATTCCCGTCAATAAAATGTATTACCTAATGTTACTTGAATACCAATTGCGTCGCGATTGCGTTTACAACCAATTACAACGCTATTGTCGTGTAAATTCCAATAACATAGTGTTCATCAATGGTATTGAGCGTTCGTTACGAAATAAACCAAAAAAAAAAATTACCCGAATGTCACCGATCCTCCATAAAATTTGCCGTTAATTTTAAAAGCCTGCTGCCAATTCTAACGTAATTTATTTTGCCACGCACGTGTTTGTCAGCTGATAAAAGTGCATATATATATATATTATATGGGAGCGTAATGGCTAATTGGACGGCCATTATCCCCTCGGGGAAGACTTGTAAAACGCATATTTTATTAGGGTAATGCACTGATACGACGAAACGCATATTCCACCTGTGCCTTATGACGATTATACGGTTATTTATTCGTTTATTTATTTATTTCGTGTTTTACCGAACGCGTTTTAAATGTTCATTACACGTTTTTAAAATAGCCAGTAAATCGCCCTCAAACCAGCGTATTACTTTCAATAAAGGCCACTAATAATAAGTAAATTGTAACGAAAACGACCGGATAGTTATAGTAATTGATATAGTACGTATTTAACGAAATGTACGTAATTATGATCGTTTCAAATGGATTTAGTTGATTACCGTAGTAATATAATAATTAATATCACGGAATAAATTATAGGATATAAATGTACGTTTTATAAATATTTTTGTATTTCTATTTTATAAAGTCGTATAATAAATATCGTTACGAATTGCGCTTTAAAAATACGCGATTGCGCACCGAAACTCTTTACATATGTGACTTACCCAAGAGAAACTTAACCGAAAAATATAGTTACGTATAGAATTATTTTTAACAAAGATCGTTTTTGGTACATACTTGTTTGTTATTGTCCCCGTTAAGGACGTGATAAATGCACGCCTCCGCTAGAGGTCTAATCAATAATAGCGTATATTATAAAAAAATATTCCTTATGAAAATTCGAAGTTACGATCGATATAATAAGTGGAAAATTAAAATTTATGATTTAAAAAAAAGTACTCGGTCACAATTACTAAATGGTGTTTGCAAAAAATTTTAAAAAATGTGTAGAACACGAAGAATTGCAATTACGACTGAGGTTAGGTTTTGGTCATGTTATTTAAAATGGTATGAAATGGATTTTTATCATTTTGCTTAGATTTTCACGTACATTCTGCCGTCAATAATATTCTAAATAATCCCAATTTTTTCATGAAATCTCGACGATTTTAGTCAGTTTCATTTGTGCACCCCCCACATTTTCTTCACATTTCCTGGATGGAGTCGAATGTTCAATTTATACGCATAAGTTTCTTGATTGTGTTAGAATTCAAACCGTTGTGGATTTGTAATAATATCTATCTATCAGAATAAATCGTGGAAATTAGTGTAATATATTTTTGTCCGTCAGGTCGAAAACTCTGTTTGTTAAAAGTTTTATGTTAAAAGTTTTATCTATGCACATAAGTAGCTTAGTTAATATTAATGCTATAACAATAGTATTGGTAAAATAATTCGTGAAAATATGTTCGTTTTAAAAATTGTAGTTTGTCATAAACGTGTCATTTCACTTCGAAAGTTCTTACTAGAATTTTCCAATAAAAAATGTAGTTTTAGAAATGATATTGTATTATGTTCATAAGCTTGAAACCGTTAACACTATTGTTCATGAATATACATTTAGCCACGAATAGAATAACGTGCCAAATTTTACCATATTTAGAATATACATTTTATTTTACTTGACTAATATTGTAATATATTTTCACGTTATAATCAATTTAACAATTATGAACGCACTATTGTTTATAATTAATAATTTTATAAAACTATCGCGTAAGTATTTAGGATTTAAACACATTTAAAAACCTTTAACGTTTACAAACGAAACTGTTATTAATTTTGTTCTCAAAATGTAGTACATTATATATTTTTATAATGTAGATAATTCATTAGATATCTTGAATGTTTCAAAGGCCATATACGTATCCAATGTATTTCGAATGATTCGTAAACTGTTCAAGAAGTTATTTATTTTAATGAACGTGGTACAGTGGTGTATCTTAAATAGCATATCAAAATATATCCTAAACTTCCAAATAGATTGGAATAAGTTTTAATAAGTTGTTTTAAAAATAATCATATTTTTAATAGTACTAACTAAATCGAAACCGTATGATTCGTTTTATTTTAGTGGTCTTGCATACACGATAGAATTAATCATAAAACACGTCAGTAGCTAGTCATAAATAATCGCAACATAATTGTTGGAAGTGAGCTGTATTACGAATATTTTACAATTTACGAAAAATATAGCTGGCGAAGAATTTAAAATAATTTAATCGTTTAGGTAAGTATTTAGACGAGGTACTTTATGGACAATAAATTATACGCGCAACGTATTATATAAATGAACATATTCCTGAATGTGTTTGTCAATAAAATTCGGCGCCGAAATTCTTCTACCGGATGTGAGAGTGATACATATTCTTAAGAATACTAGAACACCGACATTCCTGCTTCCGTTTGTACTGTATTTGCAACAATATTATTATAGACTATAAAATGAGTTTTACACGATTTATAGATGATAATTTAGTACGTAAACTGTCGTTCTGTATCGTTGTGAGTGTTTTGGAAAAAAAACTAAAAGACGAATTTAAATAAAGACGTAACAAAAATAAGCGAAACAAATATCGTTTCGTTTCTACTTGTATATTTATATTTTTGTATTTAATATAGTACACAGTCGTGTGTACATAAATTTGGATCAGTCATTTCAGAAATGACGCAAGTCATTAAATTGAAATTCTACACTAACTCAAATAGCTTATATGGTCCAGAAACGTAACTTATTTTGAAGTTTCACATATTTATACATTTATTTTTAAGATTTGTAATATTCGTAATTCGTAGTTTTGAATAGTCTATCTTTAACCACACGTCGTTATATTGATATAAACCATATTTATCATTTGTCGTTTTTGAAATGACTGATTCATTCATATCAAGCGTGTACGTATTTACGTAATTAATTACAATTTATATAATAAATATATATAAATATATACGTATAAATAATAATTAAATATTTATATAATTATATTATATAAATATATATACATATATAATTAGTTATAAATAATTTTAATCGATCGAATAAAAATCAAATATTCCATTGTTTAGTTATTACGAGAATAATTCAATTTTACTTTATTCGTGTAGAAAATGTTTTCGGTTCCAAGAAATAAATTTGTATATTAAAATAATAATAATAATTGCGAACTGTACTCCATGCACCCATGTTATTTATTCTTTTTTATTTTAACACAGATTTAAACAATAAATTATATAAATATAACAGGCTTTACTTATTATTAATATTATAAAATAGTTATGAAGAAATATGTGACTAAATAGCGTAATATAATTTACCAAGCACTTCAATAGCAACATGAATGACATATTTATTTTAAGCCCGAGATATCAAATAAAATACCTTTAAATTTTCATCGGTAAGGTTTCACTTTTAATAGTATATACTTATTATGACGTAATATTAAACGCGAGTAATCTAAATGTTCATTGATGTGAAAAATATACAATTTTTCAAAAATTTTTCCGCTTATTTAGGTTAATTTTTATCAAAATTGTCACGTGTACGTTATTTGGCATTTTACTTTGTGCTAAGAACAAATCGAAATCGTTAAAAACTTTTGAAACTTCTTAGACTTTGATGAGATTTATATCTCACCCAATGCATCCCGTGGGAAGGTATTTTTGTCTTTTTATTTCGATCACCGATTCGTATTTATTTAACCGTAATCGTAAGTCTTGCGTCGGATATTCTCGATTTTCAAGTCGACTGTATTCACTTCATTCCCTAGGCATTCTCTTTCATGTTAAAAATAATCGAAATTAACAAAAGCAACCATACTGCAAGTTCTTGGTCTGGGGTTAAAACAAATAACATTGCCAGACTATCTGGTAAACAATCGTTATCTGACAAAACGGGAGTAGCTCACGAATGATGTCGGCGGTTAACAACCACCATTGGATGTTTAAGTTTAGTTTTATTTGTTTTAAAAAAAACAAAAAAAAAACCATAACAATATATAATTAAATAGTTTAATAAAATCAAAATTAACGAACGAAATGGGGCAAAAATATAATATAAAGTGTAATGCTAGTTGTTACGATTCGAATGAATACGAATTTTATGAATGAGTTATGATATTGTAAAATACTTATTATTGATCAATTAAAATCATTCGTATAGTAATATTAAGTTTCTGGAAAACAAACTTAACCGAAAAATCGTCCTAAAACGAATTTATATAAATGATATTGTTACTCAGCGTTTTAAGATTATGTCGAATTTCGAACTATCCATACGCAACGTGAATGTATATTTGTCAATATAACCGAACTCGATATAGGAAAATATTCGATTATTTTCAAATTTCAGTACAGAATACTCGATTTAATTCTGGTAAACTATATTTTCTAAACTGGAACTGTTTTTAATAACTTTCGCTTAACACGAGTATAAGCTTTCTATGAACCATGTCGAAAGTTTCTCTTAAATACTCTTTACTGTCAGGTTGGCTCAGAATCAACAAAATACAACGAAAATGGTTCATTGTTTATTTTATAAATGCGTTCTATAACGATAAATCCGCAAGAAACTAATTGAACCGCTCACTCTTTGACGACTAAACAAGTTAAAATCTACATAAAATAAAGAATTATATATAAAACAATCGGTGAATTATGCGTATTTAATAAAAATTCCGAGTACGATTATTATTACGTAACAAATTGAGATCTAGATGAACTATATTTTTTTTTAACCACATTGTCGGTATTACATCCACCGTCCGAAAAGCTTTAGAGCTGTACTTTGGACGAGGTTAATTATACTAATTTATTTTTGAGTGATTCAAATAAACGTACATAATTAAAACGATTTGGTACGACAGACATTAGCGTATCTGTATCAAGAATAGAACCTGTTAGTTGAGTCACTGAACTAACTGTTTTTTAGAAATTCATATCGAAAAATGAACGATAAAACGATGGTACCTATGACAAATTTAAAAAAACGTTATTATGTTTATAATCTGCATTGTAATCTTATTTGAAATAAAATCGTGAAAGAAATTATTATATCTACGTACGTTCAAATATATGGCGAACGTTTTTATAGCGCGCATTATTAATCTAAATTAAATAATTCGCGCGTAATGAGTATATAAATCGTGGTAATAAATGAAATACGTTCAACATTCAGTGATTAAACGTCACTCTAACGTATTAGTAAAACGTCGAGACGACAGTTTAATATTTTTATTAAAAAAACAGCCGTTCGTAAACACGAGGAAATTGGATCAAATCATTTGCAATATAACTGCGTTATTGGATGGCTCTGGTACATACAATAAAATGTGTTTTTTACTGCAAACACGTAAAAAGAGTACTTCTTTTTCGAAACATGAACTTCGCAATAAAATGTAGTGACTTTTTGCATCTGTTTCGTCATCCATTTCTATATATATATATATATAAACGTATAACCATTGTACTTCCAATGGTAAAAACTCGATCTAGGCGTTCAATTTTCATCCGGAAAATATTCCTACGGGGAAAAATGGTGGATTCACCCTCTTTGTACAGTGGAAACTCTGGATGGAAGTGTAAAGGAATCGTCCTGTTTTACGAGCCCCGAGAGAACGATTTCCAGCAGGCTCTTCGGTTTACCAAAAGAAAGGGATTGTGCTCTTTCTCTGACCCCTAACGATAATCAGCCGTATTTTATTATACACTCGTGTGACGATAGCTTTTAAATATTATTACGCTTTTCTTGTAGTTATTACACGATAACAACTTACGATAAACATATATTTGTAATATCGTGGCACCCATCAAGGTTTTTGTGAATTTTATTGACCAGATTACATAGACATCTAACTTGTATATTTTAACACAATATTCTCTAGGTTTAGTTATTATTTGCGTTTTATACTTATATATATATGTAAAAAAAACAAAAAAAAAATTACAATATACGCGGTTATTTTTACAGGGTTGGAAACTCGAAAGAAATTGCTGACGTATTTCGAATAAGATTTTAGTGATATTGTTTTAGAAACGTTAAAGCGCTATTTGAATATAAATATTTCATCCATTCAAAATTCAAGTACGTATATTTTAGTTTGTGTTATATACACGGTCGGTGTTTTTCAAAATAAAAGTGAAAATTGATTCAACTTCTAAACTACCAATATTACCTATGTTTTTAACTTAATATGTTTCAACAGCTACAACGTATGCACGGCTTATAAAATATAAATGTTACCTAGTTATAAAATGTACGTGTTTGATGTGAAAATAGACAGAAGGTAAACTGCAATATTGCGTATTAATAAAAATTTAATAAAATTGGCTTTTAATATTGTTTGAAAGAATATACTTGCTCACGAGTTTATTCTTTGCCAGGTTTTAATTTTTACGTTTTCTATATACTATAGATTTGGCTATCGTACAAACAAATAATAATTCTGAAAAGGAGTTTTGTTTGCATAAAGTCTATTTAAAATCATAAATAATGTTAAAAAATGTAAAATATGATGTAGGTTATAGATAACATTGTTCTCGATCGATTGATTATTGTCGTGTTTAATATAATAAGCCATTTTTAGAAAAAATGAAAGCATTCTAACGAAGTAGTTTTTATTTTGTACGCATAAATTTATTCTATTATATGAGATACAAGAATAATATAATTCCAACATGATTTCGGGTTTAGTTTATTACGATTTTATAATTAAAATTTGAAAACATGGATGATGTTACCTTAAATTCAAAAAATAATGATTTTCAAAGATTTTAGGTTATTTGATTTGCTTACTATTTTAATAGGTTTGAAAAATATTACGATTAATATTGATAGGGAACCATTTTTTATTCATTTTGCAAGGGAAAAAATTGATCTACGTATATTTTAATAGTGTGTATTGATTGTTGGATATTTTAAACGATAAAATAATAATTGTACTATATTTTTAAATACTTCCGGAGAGTTGTCACTTTTATATATATATATAATATGTTATCTAATCGCAGTGATCTAGACAAATTATTGATATTTATAATTTCATTAAATTAGATACAAAGTTCGATCTCGTTTTATTTAATAAATTCTTAGCTTCAACAAATTGAGAAGGATTTATGAGCATATGTATGTTCTTAGGGCGTTGAAGTTGTTTTTACTCATAATGTCCAGGATGGAAGCCTTTAGAAGTCGTTTTACGTAATTTATTCTCGTAGGAATCGAGCCAGAAGTGTGCGTGTATAATAAACTCAAAACAAAAAGGGAAAAAGAAGCGAACCTACAAAATATTTATGTCATTCGAAGCGCGTATATAACTCGGTAGTCTTTTTGAGGTATATTTATACCCGAATAAACCGGAAAGATAAGAAAACGAGATGCATTTTTTACCCTTCGCTGTTTTCTTTGGCAACTTCTGTGAGGGCATCGTGCGTGGAACGACATACTCGGTTTCAGATAGGATTGTTTTATTTTCTTTATCACCGAAATGTATGGTTATAAAAACTCTACGGTTTTATTGAACACGAATTCAAATAGATCGGTAATGTATGTGACAAGTTGTAAGTTATGATATAATCGATTAACCGACACGAATAATCAATCGCGTAAATATGACATCGGTAGAGGGCAGATATTTATGTACGTGAAATAATTAATTCAGGTGAATTATTTTTTAAAAATCTTCTACAAACCTCTTCTACTAAATTGAACGAATACGTTTAAGACGACAATTGTATTGTATATATTAAAATGTTACCAATAACGATTGAAACGTATAAAATATATTCCAACATGCGTATCAAAAAGCGAAGTAATTTAGAAATATCGTATTCGGTTCTGCAAGGGTTTGTGCACTCATACACAGCGATCGAATAGGAGTTCGTTAATTATTTAAAAATATAGACGTTTCTTTCTTACGTGTCGACTAATTTGTATTAGTTATTAATACTATGTATTTAAAATTTCAAATATCTTCTATACGTTGTCTGGTATTTCTTATGAATTTAAATACCAATAGAATAATAAAAGTAATTTTATTTCTCTGTGACATATTGTGAATATTGAGTTTCAATATTTTTATTACAACGCGGCAAATCATATCGAACTTTAATTTAAGAATTAAATAAATACTGGCTAGATATTTGTACGTAATGCGCACACATTATGGTTCACATACGTGAAATGTCTTGAGTACTTTAAACTATTGATATTAGAACGATCGTAATTTTATGTATTGATAATGAATTTGTTCAAAGCAGTTAAAGAAAAGTTAAGGTATATTATAGTTTATAATAATACGTATTCGATGTAAAAAATTTTTTGCAATAAAATTCGATAATTTTTGATACAAAAACATATTTATATTTTATAATCAATAAAATGTCGTGGACAAATTACTTTTCGTTTCAATTTAAATGATTGTATAGACATAAAGAAACTAATACATTTTTTATTGAAAAAAATCAAGAGTTACAAATGTAAGCTATCATATGAAAATATTATGTCACGATTGGTGTTGGATAAATTTGCATTGCTATCATTGGAATTTAATGTTGAAAACACTATTTAGTTTTTTCAGTGTATAATGAAATTATTAAATTTATTATAAATTTATAATCATTATATAATAGAAATAATAATAATATCTGACGTTATAACGCTATTGGTTAGAGACAAACAATGACATATATTTTATTTTCATAAAAAAACTAATTTTAAAGTTAAACTATGTGTTAGAATTAATTCAATTACGAATAATACAATAGTGTCAGAAATTTATTATTTGTATTTTACAAATAAACTTAAATAATATAAGTATTAATGTGTTTTAGATTTGAATTATTTTTAAATATCATCAAACCCGACTTTTACGAATTAAATTCCTTAACACATCTGAGAATTGATTGAGCATTCGTAGTATGCATTCATGTATTTCGTTATTTACAGTTTTATAAAAAATATTAATTATATATTTGGTCGTTTATAAATTACACACCATATATTTTTCCACTTAACACATCTATTATTTATGTAACATATGTCTGCTTTAATAGCTTTCTATTTTCTTCTTCAACATTTTAGAATATTTGTAATATTAGATCGCTTAAATAACTGATATTTTTGGTTATAAGACTACACCGATAATCAATTGGCCAAATAAAACAATATACGCCCTATATGCTTATAGTATATAATTAAGGCTAACCTGGAATAAACATAATTTGTATTTATTATTAATATTATCGTTATTAAAAATATATATATTCCAGAAAATTGTTATAGTTGATTAATTTATAAGTCATAGGATAATAACAAAATGACAATTATCGTCGAAAAATGATAAAATCATAAGTTTTTAAGATATAAGATTTATAATGTAATGTCACTGTGATTTCAGAAAATATTTAAAATGTATTGATTTTAGTTTCATTTACGTCAATCAAAGCTTTATATCTATATATGATATATGTGCCAGTAAATGTATTATATTAGATGTAGTAAATTAGTACATCGAATTATGTTCAATTGTACCGTAACGTCATTATTTCTTTTTAATTAACAGATAAATTAAATTGATTTATTGCAGTCAACGAATTTCCAACATAATTAATTTATCTTAAAACGATAGAGAGAGACAATTTTCGAAATTTTCGACAAAGTTTTATTATGTACGCCGAGTTTTCCCGATGCGAATAAAAATAAAATCGTGTGTATTCTTGTTTATTCGTTGAAATTATTTTTCGCTAACACCGTTTTGGTTTCGTATATATCGAATTAATTTACATAAGTGACCCTCATAAAAAAACCACCATGCAATCCAGGTCGGTGGTAAAGTCTCATCGCCTTGGAAATGGTGAACGACGGAGAACATTAAATTTCATTCCGTTCAGTAATGTCTTCGGAATAGGGTTTGGTGGATGACTTAAGTGAAGGGTCGTAATTGAACCACGAATGGTTGTTTTGTATGCCATAAATATTCGCGTTTTATCTAGCTCGAACGCTAAGAGAGATAATAACATAATTAGAGAAAATCGTACTATATATATTTTTTTTCACGGGAATCATGTGGATAAATTGTGCAAACGAGAATTTAAATACTAGTATCGGCCATGACTGTATCAACTGCTTTCAGACTCGCACATACAATACAATTTTCCCAGAATTCATCGACGCAGACGGTCTTGATCGTCTAAAAATGTTCATAGTTTCTGCCCACGAAAAAGGGTTGTGAAATCTTTTGCTAATTAATTATATAAAAGTAAATTAGTGTACAAACACAAAATAGCTTCAACAATTACAACGTTTATTCATAATCATCGTCGAACATCGTATTTTCATAGAAAAATTTTGTTTATTGATATACATATACGCTAATCGAGTTGATCTCAATACTTCGACAAACATCGAATAATGTCAATAAATGTTCAAGTGGTTGTCATTTTGATAAGCAATAAAACGTAACAGTAACGTAATAAATAGCTGGCTTAATTATTATGTAATCCTAAAACGATTCGAAATTACTGCATAATGAATTGTGGAATATATCGTACGCGTTATATAAAGTGTAATAAATTAAAATACGACAAAAAGTTAGACGTATTTCCGATTGCGAAAATAGAATTCGAATACGTTTTGTATAAAATAAAAAAAATCTTATTAATATTTTAGGATCGCATAGAAAAACACAAATTTAAACGTAACTCAGACGATATACGGTGAACATTCTAATATTATTGAATACGCGAAGATAAAAAGTCTACTTATGTATGAACTTTCGTTCGTCACCAGTGATTGTGATCCACGAGATTCGTTTGAAGTTAACGATTAAGGTTTGGAGAAAAATAGATTTCCGTTTTAATCAAATGTAATATATTAATACACACTTTGCAAACGATTATGGTAATGATTTAAATTGAAGTTCATAAGAAGTTTTAATCGAGGAAGGATGTCCGATTTGAGAACGCCCTTAAACATCGGTGCCCCATAAAGTGCATCGGGTCTGGAAAGGAGTGGTGTGCGTTTGAATTGGATGTATTAACGAATTAATCCAGATTTAGAAATAGATAAAACAAATTGGGAATGTTCCTGAAACATATTTAAGTATAGTGTATTAATTAAACGTTGTAGTAATATTTTTTTCATAAAAAATGTACCAAAATGATTGTGTATTATTTAATAATGTTTGTACGTGTATATTTAACAACGTAAATCAATAAAAAAAAGGATGTGTTTTTAATGAATTTTTAAATATTATTTTTGGACCTTAAATGATATTTTGACACAATAAATGAATATAAGGTTATTTAGACGAAACAATAAATTAAAGAAAATAAGAATTTTTATTTTATCATAGGAGTTGATCAATTCAATTCGAATATAAAGAAAATAATAATAACGAACCAATAGAAAAAAAATGGTCTCTTATTTTTTTCAATTTTTTTCTGATTTGGTCATAAAGGCGGTACAATGTTCGATGAACAAATTGAAATAGTAATCCTATGTTTTACGATTATTAAAGTTCTTCTTTCAAAAACGAGTTGGTACTTTGCTTTTTCCTTTTTTAAATTTTATGAATGTTTTCTATAATATTTAATATTTTCTATAATTCTCTAATCGCATCCTTTTCGTTATGCTATTTAATTTATATGTTGCATATGTTAATAAAGAGATCTTCAAACTAAATTAGAGATAAAAAGTTATTTTTTACGTAAAACGATTATTCAATTTCTTATAAATCGTTTATTCTCGATCGAGCTATTATTATTAGGGTAAGATAAATAATTAACTAAAAATACACGCTAAAAAATTATCGATAAAGATTTAAAATAATGCCTTTAATACATGGAATACCTTAAAGAAATCACTTGAAAATGTAAAAATTAAAATTTACGTTTTTATTAAAAGAATGTAAACAATATTATCTTTCCATGTTATCACGTAATGATTCTAAACTATTATTGCACTTCTATTTTATAACATTTTCATATCCATAGATAGATTTTAAAAATATTTATCGATAATATATCGCTTGTGTGCACCGAATTTATCAAAAATATTTGTGCTTATAATAATTAAATTTTTAAAAGAATATTTTATTTTAATTATTAGCTATTATTTTATTTATAAATGTATGTTGGGTTAATTGTAAGTATTTTGTTAAGTAAAATATAACTACACTTTATCAACAATTTAATTGTTCATTAATACAATTTTAAAATATATGTCAAAAATGTCAAATTTTGCGTATAATATATTATAATATATATATTCAGGGAATGTAGATGCTACTAAACTGATACAAAATTGTTAAAATTACTTTCATTTCTAAAAATTGTAAAAAGTTTGAAAATATGCAACATAAAATTTTTTATTCAAACACTGTATTGAATGAATCCATTTGTATTTTCAATAAGCAATGTGCCGGATTACTCTGAAAAAACATGCGAATGCTACAAATCCTTAGCTTTCATTATTGTATATTGGCATTTTATTTACGTATATGACGTATATATTATATATAATACGTATAATATGTATATATTTACGTATATGACGTTTGATAATAAATCTTTGAAAATTTTCTGAAAAAAATCGGTTGAGTTTGAATTTTTTAAAAGTATAATTTCTTTGATTTATAAACTTTTTGTAACAATATATCACTTCTTTATATTGTTGTAATCTTACTTATTAACGTTAGTAGTGACCAAATATATAGTATTTAATTTGTTATAGTCATTAAGCTTATCAAGTTTCAAATATCATTAGTCATTTAATCTTATTAAATAACTCTCAATTGTAATGTTTTTTAATGTTCGAAAACCCATCCATATATTTTCTTAAAGATTATACTGTAAAAGGTATTTCCGACTCGTTATTTTATTTCGATTCAATTATAATAAGGACATACCGGAATCCGAACTAATGTTTCGTTGAAAATATAAATTATAAATAATATGTATTTTCATCAATCATTTTGCAGAAGTAAATTTAAAAACGATGATTTGTAAACAATTTAATTCTCTAATATCTCTCAAAATGAACCTTTCTAAAGGTTGTTGTGACTTTCTAAAGTGATGTTAGATAAAAAATTGTTAAAAATCTATATACACGCGACGTCGATGTACTATAGGTACATATTTGTTTCATATACATCATGATGTGATACCTACTCTTAAAGTAAAACTGCGATGAAATAAGTTTAATTAAAATGTGTTTACTGTGTAGCAAGGTATATTTATTTTATTGCTTTTTTTAATTGTTTTAATTTTGTATTATTTGATTATAAAGTAAACAATTAAGATTTCCCTTTCTTTCTTTACAATTAAAACATTTTTGTTGATATTTATATAAAAATTGTATTTCGTACTATTTAAAATTTTTTTTAAAAATGTTCAATGATCAGTAAATTAATCTTTTATTTAAGTCATTTTATAAAATATTTTAGAATATGTCATATATTCTTGATGATACACCCGTGTTAAATCAATACGTGAATCGCTTTCATTGACCTTATGAGTTTTATAGTACATAATCAATAATATAATAGATTTAATAATATAAACGATTTAAAAAACTAATAACATTTCGACACTATATTAACAGTACAGTTCATACAAAAAATAACGGATTGATAGACGAGTTTTACCGTTCTTTATCATTTTGTCGTCATCTGTGTGGATTCACGTGGATTGTGTTACAAGAATTTGGTAATAGCCACTACTATTTCAATTTTAAGATAATATTACAATTCCATAAAACTACTAAGTATTTAATGATTTAAAATAGGATTTCGCAGAAAAATTTGAAAACCAAATTAATTATAATAACTTTTTTCAATAAATTGTGTCAATTTAGACAAACAATAACTAGACAAAATCTATTTGATATATGGTAAACATAAAATAATAAATATTATACATATTCCATACACTATTTTATTTTTTAATATTATAGAATTTAAAAAAAAATGACCTGTTATAAAATGTCAAGATAAGAATATTATCTATAACCTTTCATTAGTATGTAAATATATTATATATATGTATATTAAATACATATTTTAATTTGTGATAACAGAAATTAAATTTGAAGAAACATTGATGGATAATAATTAATTAGTCAACGTCTTTAACTTTTTTTAATAATAATTTCATTTATTGTCATAATATAAGCTAAAATAGTATGATTGTAAACTGATCATGAGAAACGTATTTTTTTTTTATATTGCATGTAAGTCAGAAAAATAAAAAATTGTATCGCTTATATAAATTTAGTAGTGATGATATTTTGTAATTAAAAAATATAGATAGCTCGGTTATCAAAATATATGTTATAAAAAATTAAAAGTTAAAAAATATTTGTTTAGAAATATAACACGATTAGCTGATTTTTTATCGATTTCTTAAGCTAATCCTTTATGTATTCGAAATGGAATACAATATAAAGAATAAGTATGAAATATTGTGACATAAATTATTCATAATTCTTTTCTAAAAAAGAACTCGGTATAGGTATATAATGTATGTATCTAATAAATAAGTAAAATATTTTGAAGAAAATAATAGTAACAAAATTTAAAGTTCGAAATTTTATTAAATAACTTATTAAACAAAACTTCAAATCCCGATTCACTCAATTCTAAAATAAAAACTACTGACAAAGAGTGAATTAAATATATCTATTTGAGAAATAAAAAATCATTTCCAGAAATATTCTTAACGTTATAAAAAATGCGAAAGTCCTCGTAATATTTAAAACATTTCTTTTATATTTATCCAAAAAAAATATAATCTTATTTTATTATCAAATTTAAGAATTAAAATAGATTAAATTTTTAAACAACGTGTTATTTGAAAAATAATAATTATATGCTTATATGCCGAAAAAAGTAAGCTAAAGTACCTTAAATGAGTATAATATAGTTAATAACACGTAAATATGATTATTTATATCCTTTTCATAGTCAAATATAAAACCTTAACGTTAAAAATTGATTATCCGCATGAAAATTAAAATAATATTTTTACCTGATAATGGAAAAAAATTATTTGAAATCCATTGTTAAAAAAAAGCTTTATATGGACTTATCAATTCAGTTTTTTAAATTGATTTATTTATAAGATTTAGAAAATATGGCTGACAGAATTATAGATTGCTCAATGTTAAAGGAAATAAATAAAATCTATTGTTGGCAAGTAGCCTAAGCTGGTGTCTATTATAACCATATATTGTAATGAAGTATATTTATTATGATATATTTTAAATTAGATATTAAACTGTTAAAAATATTTATTGTTTACGTAAAATTATTATTTTTTTGCATTTTTAACTTAGGAATAAATAGTCGTTTAAAATGTATAAATACAATTTTTTAGGTTTTTATAAATCAATATGATTTTGATTAGAAATTATAGTCTAATTAAATAGAAGTTTTGAAGGTAATTACATTAAAAACGTGTTATACAAGTTATTTTTTTAGAACTTTACAATGAGAATTTAAAAAAATGTTTTTAACAATATATTAGAAGTAATTATATTGATTTTGTAAAAATTACATTGTATACATAGATAAAAAAATCTGTTACTCAAGGGTTGGGAAGAACTGAATGTTTCATTGTTTGAGTTAACTTAATATAAAAAGGTAGAAATGAAATTAAGTTAATAATTATTTATACGTTTTTTTAATTTCAAAAGTTAAAATCCTGTTATTTAAAATAAATTGGTAAAAAATTATAATTTTCTATTTCAATAACAAAAAATAAATAATTTGAATATATAAAATAAGTTACTACTTCCCAGCGTTTTATATTATCTTTAATAATATTGTGGTTATATTACCCAACGCTATAAAGTATAATCAATACTAAAGTATTTCAGTTATTTATGTTATTGATAATTTTGTTTAATTTTGTTTAATTTAAATATCTTTGATTAAGTTTTTACTTGAAGTAAACAAGTTAAATTTTTAAAATACATTACGAGTTAAGTAAACTAATTAAAATGGACTTGAGTTTTTACTAGATTTTGATTTCTATTTCGTAAATATCTCGTTATTTTCCGAAAACAAGTTTTCAAATGTAATTTTAAAGAATAAATAATTGTTCGAAAACAGTTTTGAAGTAGGTAATTTCGCTTTATAAAACGTGTCGATAAACTGAAGCCAGTGAAATAATTAGAACAGTAACAAATTTAAAAATAACATGTTTTTTATTCTATAGCGATTAAGATACAATTGAGTTAGAGAGAAAGTCGTCGTGAGCTTTTTGAGCTTTTTGTTTCAGCCACCAGTGTTCACTCTACTTTATTTTGATTTGGCATAATTAGTATTAAGTCGTATGAGTAATGTGCACAACGAACGATAGGTTCCTGTGTTTCCGACATTGTATGCAACATATTTTGCTTATTATCAATAATACGTAAATGAGTGAAAAACAAATTTTCATCTTGTGAAAGGGCCTGAATTGTACATTTTCCGAATTAAGTATAAACCATTTTAAAATAAACGTACATGCGAAACAACAATTTTTCATAGATTTAACGTTAAGTGACCTCTGAAGTTAAATGTTACATGTTTAAATTAAAAAGTCATGTTTTATCACGACCTAACTTCTTGGTTAATTGTAATTACGAGCGAAATGTTTTAATTATCGGTAAAATGGTGTTGTCGGTTGTGACACAAAAACAAATGCACCGAATTTATCGGATAAGGTTTTTCTACGTGCGTTTTAATTAACAATATTTATATTTTTTAGTAAAAAAATAAATAAATAGGTTTTGATTACTATTTGACGAAAACGATAATTTCAATTATGTGTTTGGGAAATGATGTTGCGAATCTGTTTACAAAACATTAAAGTCGAATAATCTAATCCTAGCTTTTGTGTTCGTTTTCAGAGTAAAAATGTACGTTTCTGCTTATTGTGTAACGAAAAAGATATTGTTATGTATAACATCTTAGACGTGTTTAAATTTAACCCAAATAGCGTAGTATGTTTTCCTTGTATTTTGTTTTCCGAAAACTCATATAATATGTTATGTAATGAAATTTTCGCGGATACGTTGAAACATAGTGGTTTCACGCCGTTTTCAAAATTAATAAATATCGCAAACGTTACAGCTTATCTACGTATTACCGTCGTTTCATCCCGAGGCATTTTGCCAAAATAATTCGAAAGTAAACAATTTTCTTCGAATTTTTCGTCAAACCTAAATTCAACCATTAGTTAATATCTAATATTATATAGACAAATAGTACGATTTCGGTACTGAATAGATGTAAGACACATATCGAAATTTCTTGTTCTCTAAACAAACTATTACTTCGTGTAATTACTTACGCTATTTACTAACAACTTTTATACAGTTATAAAAACGCTTTCGGCGACTTTTCAAGAAATTTACAACTTAACGGTCCGCATGTGGCGCCGATTTAAATTTAAAAAAAAAATAGAAATCAACATAGAGAAACTTTCAGAGTAGTTGAAAATTCATCTTTTTATAGTCTTTATAAGTTATTAATGGAAGCACTATTTTGTTTCGTTTAATCAAACCACGTAAATTAAATCGTTTATATAGTTTATGATATAATTTTTATTTAAACTTCATATTTGAATTAAATTCTTTATATTTCTTAATTTCAACGAGACGAGTTTTTTTTGTAAATAATTCATCAAATAAAATTTTTTTTTTTATAAAACGAAAATATAAAATCTGTACCCTAAATCACAGTACAAATATAATGGTGAATATCCGATGCAATAGGCTACCCAGCGATGCTACTACATTTTATTTTTGTTTATTAGATTACGTAAAAAATTATAATATTTCGAGCACATATGGCCACGTTGCTTCATTTAGAATGGTTAAAAATATTCCTAAATCGTCCGGACACAATAAAATTCAGTTTCTATTGTATACGTATATATATATATATAAACACCTTACTGTCTACTTCTACCACCTCAGTTTAACTGGTCTATTAAATCGTTTAATATGCGTCCAACTTAAGGCGTTGGACCAACGTGTAGATGGCGGCAGCTAGATCGATATTTCAGGATATTTCCACTGTAGAGGACCACATAATCTTAACAAATAAATGTTGAACTGAATGTCAAGGGTCGTTGACGATCCGTTGTTAATGGTCGGAATGGACATGATTAGCGTTGAATCGACTAAAATAAATTGACACGCCGCACCCGTTAACCATTCTGATTCACACATTTTTCTTCTATCCGTATATCAACTTTGTTTGTGAATCGATCATTGGACGAAAGGGCGAAAAAAGGGGGAATCTTTCGCCTGGACACGAATCGAGGTACGGTCAAAAGTATTTCTATCGCGCTATGATGATGAATGACGACAGGATTGGCTATTCAGTGCCACGCACTGCCGGTAGACATGAAATCCATTACGCGCGATTTTTGTTCGACGAACGTTATGATAATACTGTAGCGAAATTATATTTATGTCATCAGGTAGATCCTTAAGATGGAGCTCAATCAGTGCAAAAACGCTACGGTTCTTGCCAGTGACCGTGGTAACGTTTCCATTTACCCTTGTCCCGTTACCTCGGATGTAAATATACGTTCAAACAAAAAATACAATAAAACTTCGTTCTTCCGTCATATCCGGATTCGATTGATTAAAAGTATCGTCATTGATATGCTTGTTCCATAACTAACGCAATCGCGCTTATCAGTCTATTTAAGTTTCAATACTTTAGAACAATCGATTCCGTATATGCATTTTAATACAATTTTTAGTTTTGGTACGGTGTATTTGAACGAGAAATCTTCGACACAACGACATAACAAATACCTATTTGTATAAGGTTTCTTCTAAATATTTTACATTACCATAAAAGAATGGAAAATTATTAGCGTTATCATGAACGTTTTATTTGTGAACACAAGAGATACACAGAAAATTTTTCGACGTTATTTTTTCAACTTTGATTTACATTGGAAAGTACAATTGTTTTACCGGCGCGATAAACGAATAAATTTATACAAACACGACGAACTGATTTTTAAGTACGTCGCGTTAATTTTGGAATTAAATTAGCTACGCGGTCGTGTTTCGTGACGATTTTTCAATACGACATATTATTGTGTACGTTTAATATCTTAACGAATCTATTATATTTTACGAACTTTGGAACGAAATATTTTACGGGTCCGTGTTAAGAATGTCCCGTTGGAAACGAAACTGTGGTTCTCAGGTTCATCATCGTACAACCGCGTAACGTGTAGGGAAATTGTCGGTCAACGGACGAGAATGTGTGTGTGAGTGTGTGTGTTGATTAAACTCTTGTCGCGCGACCAACGTGGTCGATAAATACGAGCAAAATAATTTGTCCTCGTTGTCCGCGTTAACTGTGTACGTTATATAAACTACTTACGGTTTTGTTAACCACCCGTAATTTATGCCACACGGTTGTCGTGATGGCGGAATTGTTCGATAAGTAGGGGGGATGGAGGGGAGTTGGTGGCGAGAAGGATACGCGCGCGAGTATAATCTCCAGGCTGGATCGTCTGGTTGTCATCCAAAGGCGGATAGGAAAGAAGCTAAAAGAGCGCGCGTCATACGCGTAATATCCGTTATACTTTGCCCGGACACGATACCCAGACCGAAACCCGTTAACCGTAATGGCCAATGTAAATTCGCTTGCCTCGCGTATTTGTCTGGCTAACAGATGCGCCGTAATAAATCTGAGCGTACCGTGTGGACACAAAGGGACAAAAAACGCGTGCACGGGGTTAAACATGAAGGATGTTACGTTTTTGATGACTCAAAAGGAGAGCATTTTTTCCTCTCTTTCAATATATATATATGTAGAAATGTACATACTTTAGCCCTTCGTAATATGAGGTGGTTGTTTTTTTTGTCGTCGTTATTATTATTATTCAATAACCAATGCGGTTTTACGTCCCCTAAAAAAATAAAAATAAAACGCGTACACAAACACCGTATTATTATTATTACATTATACGGTCGTTTATGAGAATAGACCTTTGATTTTCATTTACGGTCGTTCCAAACATAGTAATACGCGACAATAATGGGGACACATTAACCCGTTGCACCGGTTTCTCCCTACACTAATAGTTTTCAATCGGCGCTATTCCCCTTCGAAAAACTCGTTGAATACGATACCGAACTGCGTTACCTAATCAACAGTAGATCGGTCACATAACCGTAAGTGGCCATTGGTTGGGGATGAGATGCGTGTGTGTATGTGTGTACGTGCCATATACTCAACCCTTTTTTACGGCCCGTATGCGCGAAGTAAAATAAATAATCCATTAATTAACCGAGAACGTGACACTAAATAAATGGTGCTCCACAAAATGCGAAAACTACAGTAATACTGTAGTGTATTAGACTGCCAAGTGACGTACGCGTATAAACGATTCAACATTCCGTGCCTCCGAACAATTCAAATAAAATTAATTTTATTACTAAGTTAAACGCCCGTGTGTTAGATAAGTAAAAATTCATTAAAGGCACGTTCCGTAAACGTTTATTTACCGTAAATTTTTCCCTACGAATGCGGCTTTACGAATTTTCTATTTAATAATTTCGCGTATAATGTACCTATGTACGTTGTAATTTACAAAATGGACATAATGGATATCAATGAACACGGAACCTCGAACAAAAAATAAAAGACATACACGGTTAACGTTTTGTTAAAACCTAATTAACGCAAACGGTTAATAACACCGATGCACAATAAAAGTGTAATTACGTTAAAAGATGAAGAAAAAAAAATTTTCGTCAAAATTTTGTGTCGACTATTTAACGTACGAAATATTGTGTATGAATGTGACAGTGAAATGACGGGTTTGTCCGTGTGAATTAAAATGGTGCGGTTGGCAAATTTTCGAACGCTCCAAACGAACGCAGTTTTAAGACGGAATCGATTTTTCGACTCTCGTTCTATTTGATTTCGTTATACTAATGGAACGGTTTACATATATTAAAAGGGGTTTCCGATTATGCACCGTTATCGTGAAATTCGTTGAAATTTCATTAAACGCGTTTACACGTGATTTATTTACAATACGTTTTCTTCTGTTAATTTCTCGCTAAAAAACTATTTTATCGACTTTATTAAAAGACGTCATCGCGAATAATTTAATAGGAAATTCTTGATATTCGCAAACAGTTTCCAATCGGTTATTAATTTGTAGGTACAATATATAGTTTTCGTGGTAATATGTTTGAATCACGTATTAGTATACAATTGGTTTAATTCGCGTTGTAGGAGTTTTCAGAAAGAAAAGGTTTAATATATTTTTTTCACTCTGTATCGTATTCAATGACATATTTTTCGATTATTATTTTATTATTATAGTTTGGAAATTATTTTACATAGAAACATACGAGATTTATACAAATATGAATTTTACACGTCCCAATGAATAAATAACACAACGTTTATTACGTTTGTAGGTTATTTATCGATTTTCATATTTACTCAATGCGCTAATAAATATGAGGACATTGTTTCAAAATGACTATTTATTAGACGTGGCGTTATTTCATTCTGTAGTTTTGTTTGCATACAACGAAATCATTAAACGTCCGATTGAGTGTGCATACCCTATATGTTCGTGTTTAGTTAACTATACAAATTGTCTATTTGGATTTTGGAATTGTATTACATTAATGATTTTGTACTTATAATAATATTGGCATATTTCAGTAATAATAATTCAAACGATGAAAATCGTAATTAAGATGTATATCGTTTCCTAATGTGGTAGTATATTAATAAGAACTTTACAACTATAAAGGCTAT
The DNA here is from genome assembly GCA_025469175.1 of Geopemphigus sp. TES_GeoC_2020. Classification (NCBI taxonomy): domain Eukaryota; kingdom Metazoa; phylum Arthropoda; class Insecta; order Hemiptera; family Aphididae; genus Geopemphigus; species Geopemphigus sp. TES_GeoC_2020. The sequence goes on along the minus strand of JAIPRN010000519.1, from coordinate 8,952 downwards.
TGTTTTAATACAAATTATTAGTTATTAAAAAAACTGTATTCATTAACGCAATTTGTAATTTTAAGGTGACGAATTTTGTATATATTTTAATATAATTGTAATAATTGTTGAGCTGTATTAATGTAATATTAGAAGTTAATAAAGAAAAAAAAGGTGACGACTAGAAGTTTTCAAAGGACTTTTCGGATGTTTATTAGTATTGATCGAAATTAGAACTAGACCATTGATTAGAAAATGTCGAATGAAGAAATATCGGTGAAGTCCGTTTTTATATTCCATATTGTTTTAATTAATGTTACACAACGTGCATCACCGTGAAAGATTCTAAACCAAACGGTGTGTTACAATATTTGAAAGCCAAAATTGATAACCGAAGTCTGAAGATATTGTTCTGAAATCTCACACGATTATTTTCAAAAGGATACGTTTTGTTGTGTAAAATAAACAATATATATGGAAATTTATTTATTTATTACCGATTTAAATATAAAATATATAGTGGAATGTCTTGGGATGTGTGTGTGTACAGCGTACCTTCTAACTTTCTTTATTTTATTGCATAGTATTTACGTTTTGTATTTATTATTCGTATTTATATATATACTTAGAACGAATATAATATTATATTATATAACGAATTAAAAATTATATCTCTAGTAGTTTTATAGTGTAATTTTATGGTTATCACTAGTGAATTCGAAACTTCAAATTACTTGAGAGATATACTTTTTTGAATTATGGTACTTATAAACTATATAGATCGCTAGTTTTTAGAAATTTAAACGTTGAAAATATTTCAATATATTCAAGTGGAACGCCATTTGACAAAATTAATAGTTTCAAAGTAATCTAAATGTGCAAAATTCAGCGCAAGTTATTAAATTTGTAATTTGAAAACAGAAACTTTTAAAATACATACTTTTCGGATAAAAAAATGAAGGGTGTTATGTGCTTTAAAATTAAGTATTATTAATAAAATAAAAACTAATTTTAAAATAATTGTTAGGCGTTGGTTGTAACGTAAACAATTTGAAAGTTTCTATTTTCATTATTTGATTAAAATATTAATTTTTGTGTCTTTTTATCTCGATCGAGTTAAATAAAAAATATGATTTTTAAGCATAGATATTTGGTAAAGATTTTTACAATAAAATATATTAATGTATATTTCAAGATTTCGTAAATTCAACAAATTTCCTTTTTTATTATTATAGGAATACTTGAATTATTAAAATGTAATGACTAAAATACTTATATGGACCAATCGCAAACATTGTGTATCAAATAAACATTTTTCATTATCTTTCCTCTCTTATTTTTATTAAAAAAAAATATTTAAAAATTACGTCACGAAATGTATAATTGAATTAGACGAATGGTTTGTGGCTTTTGAAAAACCGACGGAATAAAAACACGTACATTTATTATTATTATATTGTGCCGTCCGTTGCATATTTTTATATTTGTATGTTGAACAATTTCCTCCTTATAAAAACAAAACCAAAACAAAGAAACAAAAAATTGATACTACCCTATCCCTTTTATAAAAATACTATATCAAATTTCATATAACGAACATAACGAATTATTCATATCCTGACCCCGTGCTGATGTTCTAATTTGGTATAATAATAATGCTAACTTTGGAATCAGGGTTGTGTTATCATATGAGACTTGCCATCGCTCTCTTTCAATATACACATAATATACATACGCGTGTGTGCTCGCGCGTATACACACATACACACATACATACATACGCACATATATACATATATATATCTTTCACTACTTTGTAGGGACTGTACAATTTAATTTAATCTAACAGTTACAAATCGGACCGAAACAACCCTCCAAAATAATGTTACCCTTGTTTCTGCCAAAGGGAGGGTTTGGTCAACGTAAAAAAAGACTAAGAAAAGTAACCGCTTTATTGCATTTCACCACTCCCCGACTACATTTTCTTATTAAAGTTTCGGTACGCTCCCAATAGGAAGTCCGATATCGTTTCTTTTTTTACAATTTTAATGCCAATATATTGCTATTATGATTTATGTTGATCCATATTATTTATTTAAGCTGGATTTATCGATGTCGGAGTTCGGAAGATACAGCAACTAAACACGATGAACGTACACTTTTCCGCCAGACACTGAAGTAAAATAATAACTTTATAATAAATGTATATTTCATCGTATCTCCTAAGTATAAAATATAGTGATAACTTTCGTATTTTTTTATTAAACATTTCTAACGTAATTGAATATTGGAAATTGTAGGTACATACTGACAGTAATGACGAGAATACAAAACATTAATTGACGATAAAAATTAAAAATAAAATATCTTAATTTGATCAAATTAAAAAAAATGTCTTCGGAACAAAAGTTGTAGTATCGAATACCCTAAATACGACGTATTGATTTATAGAATTAAAGTTTGCTTTTCGGAAGAGAGGTATCTAAAACCAATATTAAATTATTTATTGCGTAAAAGCAAATAAACCAGAAGAAATATTGGTTAGCCGTTTCTTTGATGTGTGACCATAAAATAATAAAATACAATGTTTTACGCAGAAACCGTTTTCCCCGGATATCAAAGCTTTTCACTAGAACTAAAGTCTTCCAACATTGTCTCTATTTAGTTTAATACTGTATAATATATTAGAATTTTGTGGTAGGAAATAGGTTTAGTATATTTTATAGTACTTAATTCAGTCATGCAGTAATGAAATACATTTATTTTTTAAATAATTAAAATTATTTTAGTAGTTGTTTTTATTAAATGTGTTTTTTATGCAATAAAGATATACGAGTAGATTATATTTGGATCAAATTAAATCAAATCATAATAAATTATTAAATCGCTATTTGATTTTCTTAACACAAAAATGATTTAATAATAATAATAATCATTTAATTTATTTACACTTGTAAAATATAAACCGTGTTTAATATTATTCATTTTAAAAACAATAAACGACGTAATACAATTTACAAATTATTGATTTTTATGTAATTTCATAATAAACATTAGTAATATTTAGAACTATATCTTTTAAATTATTAAGATAACATTTAAGCTATTTCAAGCTTGAATTTAGGTTTAAGATTACAAATGTATACGTTAAAAAACATATATATTTATAGACCTAATTTGTTAAAATCGTTTTTTATATTTTTTTGGAAATAATATAAATATTGATTATAATATTTATTTTAACAATCGTATTTTGGATATATATTTATCAAGCATTGGTTGTTTGCAAAAATTAATTAAACCGAAAAATTAAATGTTAATCTGAATGACGACCATTGTGTATTTTTTCATTTGTATAGATTTTGGTTTACACTGTCATTGAAAATACAAAAACTCGGAAAGAACATTTTGTTTTATTTTTATTAATTTCGGTGCCGGATATTTTTAAATTGCTTTCATCCAGAGTTACAATATTTCTTTTAAATTTGAAAAATAACATTTAAATTCTTATTTTATATAGCACATATTTTCGTGTTATTAATAGTACTACACTTTAGTTCAAATAAGTTTAATTAATTAACAAACAATTTTTTTAGATATTTGTTTCATTATCGTTTTGATATTTGTCGAAATAAACTTAAATCCGCTTGTTCATATTTATAATTCCGTAAATAAATTTTTTTATGTCATGTATTTTGTCGGTATACTCTGTACTCACGGTATTATATTTATAGTATTCAGAGTATTAAGGAACTCATAAATAAATATTACGTATAACTTATGATTAAAATAGTAATATATACTTTGTTAAATTAATTAAGAGTTTAAGAATTATACTACGTAATGTGGCACGTTTTGTTCGTTGAACTTGACATTGTGACATTAAGAATATATACCTAATGGTCAATATTACATACGTTTTTCACTCATCCCGATCATATTTTATTCGCGCATATTTTTTATTTATATGTAAGTGATATATATAAATTGTTTTAATCACGATTTAAACGATGTAGTTTTAGAAGAGAACTGTATTTTCGACGGTTATGCAAAATAAACAATTAAGCCGAAATGAACGTAAAATAATAGCGAATAATAGCGAATTTCTCTTCAAGAAGAGCAAACACTTGAAGGTCAACAACAGTAATATTATCGTTATTACCGTATTCATGAATGTTTTCAATCAATACCTCGTCGGGATTATACCGTTGTTCTCCTGCAGCAGCGCAATATGTCATTTTTCCGTTTGTCGTTCATACGATTGTGTGTAATTCGTTATCTTAACATTTTCCAATTACCACCACCGCCATTTCGTCGTCGCACACTATTTTGAACATTCAGATTTTTTTTCTTCTGCTAGGGGCTGATGGGGTATATGTCGTAATGATTAAATGTAATTCATGCGGATATTTGCTCGACGGCGATCTCAAACCGAAATGTGTCGCTGGTGAATCCATACGACGTGACGCCACCCGAAAACAGAGATTTATCTCGCGTCCTCCTCTCCAAGCCCGTCCACACCCGATCGTGTCCCATCCGGGTCGGCGTAGTATTTTTCAATGGGGGAAAGAAAACGATAGGGCGAAAGTATTACACGGAATCGGTTACCCATCACGTATTCGTTTGCCACGTTTTCGATTTCCGTGTGATCGGCGTGCAGGTGTCGTACGGTTTTGTGGACGTGTCGTCGTCAAACGATTGTTCGTGTACGGAGCGCTCCATCGCCGTCCCGGACGAATATGTATTGTTGCTCGCGAAAGCGATCGTAATTCGAAGCGCAGGGACCGCGTGTTTTTATTTAAAACGGCAGTTCGTTTGTTACACACGTGTATAATATTACGGTATATACGTGAACGCAAAAATGAGAGGAAACGTCCTAGATGCAAGAAGATTTTTAATATTCGGACTTTATCTAGGGAGATAAACATCTATGGCCATATTATCTCCAGAAAATTTCCCGCGTGTTCCGTCTTATAGTTTTCCATGATTTTGTTTGCCTTACCCTTTATTCGTTACAAATTATGGCGAATTTCGGTACTTAAGAATAATATATATAATTCCACTACAAATGCCAGGACCTCCGATTGATTCAATTAATGTAGATTCGTGAACATTCAACTAGCTATTTAAAATGCACCAAACATTAGTCGGTAAATCGCCTACCAAACACTTTTAAATAAAACGATGAATTAGAAATATAGGTAACGGGGTACTTAAAACAGACAAAATTTTACAACAAAAAACGTTGAAAACGATCTGACGGCATGTGAATTGACACTTTTTAAAAATTTGCCAATTATATTAGCCGAAAGAAGTTTTTTGGTCAACAAAAATGTTTTTGCAAATATTATATTTGTTGTTCATTGTAATAATTAATCATGTACAGGTTTTGGTTAGATTAATCAAACATATTGAATAAATTTTAGATTATTTCCAAAACGTTTTTTATTTGCTGATTTATAGCCAAATATCAATTATATCATACTTTTCACTACTCTATGTCATCAACAATCAACTATTTAGAAATTATTAAATAATTTATTATAATATTAAATTTTTTATCGATTTTTAAAAATTGTTTTTTCACTTATAAATCAGATAAATAAAAATAAAAATAATATACGAGCACTATTTTCCTTTTTTAAGGTAACGAGTCATTTTTTAGGATGTTTCACTAAGTATTTTTGAGGCATTCACTTCCTACCTATAGTATTGATATAAGTAAATCAATTTTTGATTATTAAATAGCAACATAATGCATACTTTAATTATACATTTATAAATATTATATATTTATGGAAACGTATACCAGTCAATGTTTAAAATTCGACAAACATTTGCTAATTAAGAAGAATTTTAATTTCAGTCACAGTGGAGAAGTACTGTAGAAAATATATTGAAATTTTATTTTCTTAGAGACGTTTTCTTTGAAACTTTTAAGCTCTGTAATTTAATGTCTCTTCTATCAAGTTTGATATCACCACTTTACATTTTTTAAACCTTTATTATTGTAATCAAAATATTGAAGATGAAAGAATCTATTAAACTATGTAATAAGCAATTCCTTTGATCAAATATTTACGTAATAATTATTCACAAACGAAATAATAAAGATAAAATTGAGAAACCATTTTCGTTTATTTATTCTGATTTAATAAGATAGCGTTAAAAATTATCATCAATTGAAAATGATAAGCTTAAGTTTGTTAAGAGTGCATAGTTATTAACTATTATTATTAATTATTATTGAGGATATAAATTTGAATAATGCTTATAAATAATTTTTAAATTATTAAATGACAAATAAAAATAGCTGAAAAAAACTTCAATTAAAATTTTTGCATTTGAACACTGGGTTTGTGATAAAAAAAACTTCCTTGCATATATATTGTACTAAGATAAATGTTGTTTTTAAAATTTTGTTGTTGGTTTTACTCAAATACGATTTTAATAACCAAGCATAATGCCATTAAATAGTGTTCTATTCACATTCAACTGTCAAGAAAAAGTTATGATTTTATTTTTTGGAAAATTAATTTTTATGCCTTGAAATAATTTAATTCGCAAAGTGAGTACGTTAAAAAATTATCTTATAATTATTGTCATAACAATATTTGTTTAATCGTTTAATTTATTATTTTGAAACTTTATTGTAAACCATAACTGTACAATTTTTCGAATGTCATTATTATTCAATTTTGTCCAAATTTGATACTTAATATATTTTTAATAATATATTTTACGAATATGGCGGTAATAAAAAAAATATGATTCCGTTTCTAAATTAAATTACATAACACTATTTAAATGTTCAACGTACTATAATATAAGAATAAAGTTACTGGTGTAATGTTACTATTTTTTTATATTTCAAGTGAAAATCGAGTTAATTCACATTTTGACCGAGTTGAATTTATTATCAAAAGTTGACACTATTATATATATCATATTTGGAGTAGGTCTGTGTTTGAATTAGGACACCTGGGTTAATTTGTTAAAAGGTATGACGAAGTTTAAAATAATATAGTACGTTACCATAAAGTTACAAACGTTTTTCATAGGTAAGATGATTTTTATGAATCTACTGAAATATAATTGGTAAATACGCGTATGCTTCCGTAATTATAAAATACATTTCAAAAGTTAGGTGACGTTTTGTCGAATGTTTAAAAGCATTTGTATTATTACTGACAATACATGTATGATTATTTTCAATCGTAGAATTTTACGCACTAAGATAATAAAATGTCAACAGCAATCTAGTTGTATTATTCATAAGGACGTATTTTTATGTTATTTTTACTTCGTCGGAATCAAATTCTGTTATTTTTGCATTTACATAGTATTATTTATTTAACGATCGATTTTATGTGTCAAACAGAAAAACTGGAAAATATTTTACACCCTTAAAAGTGTTTTCACCGAAAATAAAAAAGAAACATTTCGAACCGTAATACGTTTAATTTTATAGTTTCGATTACACTCCTGAAACGTATCGTAATGTATTTTTATGAACTTTATAGATCTAATTTAAAACAAAACTGTATAATCAATATTATTTGATATTAAAACATACCATGAATAATTACGCGAAACTTTATAACCCTTGTAGTTAATTATACGATAGTAGTCTATGCGGTTTAGTACATAGTTTTGCATAAATTAACATTTAACATTTTAGACAGAAAAGTTAACCAATTACTTTCAAAATGAACAGTTTTCAACCGATATTATAGTGGCGTGTAATTTAGCTTTTGCAGATCACAATGAAAGTTACAAGAAGGAATGCGTACAAAGGCAATTATTATTGTCGTACGTTTATAAATGAAATTTCATTCCACCCATTTCATCATTTTCAAAGGATTACGTTTAAAGTTATCCAAACTTGAGAATTATCTTGTTTTTATACATTCGCAATGACAGTAACTTATTTCCAATTTTCTTTTGAAATAATCACTTAAATTACAACGAAAATTTTCCATAATATCCTTGGTTTTTTTTCTTCACATTTTAATGTCCATCTACATATGTTCTCACTTCAAATTTTTTGATAAACAATCTAATGTTTATCATGAGAAATTGTTCAACGAAAGACTTGAAATATGAATAATCGAAGAGGGTCATTGAAACATCCAAAACGTTAGTTTATACCAATTCCCGAAAGCTTTTACAATTTTTTAACCACTCTTATGTTATTTAAATGTGATTTCCCTGACAATTTTTCATAGATAATAATTAATTGGGTATTTATTATCGACGTTTTTTTTGTAGGAGTACATAGAGTATAGGTGAAGAAAGAAATTAGATATCAGGGTCATTTATAATGTAATTTTAAAATGTTTAAAATTTTCTAAAATGATGATTAATATAAATAATATTATTATTGCATTATCATTGAATACGTCATAGTGATATTAAGAACTATTTTAAATCAACAATTGGCGACGATTGTATTAATATTATTTTAATAAATAAAAATACCATTGTATTTATTTTTTAATAACTTCAGTTTAACAAAGATAACGAATTATAATATAAGTGCGTATATGTTGTTTTATTAGTTTTTATGATATATATATATATATTGAAATTGAAAGTGTCGTACAATTAACTATTATAAATTGTATAAATGTTATGAACAAGTAGACTATCATGTAATTAAAAACACTCGTATCTTACTGTAATAAAATTTGTTGTTTTTAAACGAATAAAGAAATGTAAAATATACATTTTCTTAATCCGTTCGATAAAGTTATGTGTAGAGTGTATTAAGTAACACAGATAATATGCGCAAATATTTCCAAAGGGCTTAAAAACATCAATGTTCTTCGTTGAATTGTTTGTTTTTAATTTGTGGAATTCGCATTGAAAAGACATTTAGAGAAGTATTTGCTGTACGTACTAGTTGTTGTATTTAAAATATTGGCTCGGAAAATGCCGTCAATGTGCCGCTTTGGGACAGTCAAAAGAGAA
>JAIPRN010000518.1:0-80755 GCA_025469175.1 Geopemphigus sp. TES_GeoC_2020 | reverse complement strand
CTACTATCGATTATCACCTCTGTTTCAAGCGCTGTTTGGATTTCGCGTTTCCAATCGAACACGGCGCGCACGGCGTGACGGCGTCGTACAGAACGAACGAAGCCGTTTTTCCAATAGTTTTTTTTACAGCGTACGCTTGTAGTTGTCGAACTCGACCGTTACCGATTTAATATAGTCTATTTTCTAATCGCGTTCAAAATCGCGAGTATCCAGATTATATAATATACCGAATACTATCGGCGGGCTATGGAAAAATTACTATTTGCATTTTGCGTTTCGTTCCCTAATCGATGAACCGATGTGAATTTATAATCCCCGAAAATACGGGTAAACGGATAATAGGGACGTTACGTTAGAATTTATTTAATTTCGATAAAAAAAACCGTCAAAAGTTGTATGTTCAATGTATTCGTAGGTGTTTAACGGTTTCGCGTTAACGACGAACAATAATAATATAAACGACTTTAAGTAATTAACATTTGTCTTACGCGCGATACATTACCGTCGTCGTTTATTATTTGACGTCAAAATAAAGTCGTCTCAAAGTCAACGTCGTCAAAATTGTACGTAATCACGCGAATCGTTTCGACGATCGTCGGTAGATTTGTTGTTGAATGTACGCGACGTTTTCGATAATAATTTTACAACGACGAATTGAGGTTTGGTTTCGATAACGAAGCGAGTGGTTCGCGAATTCCTTTTTTTCCCATTTTCGAGCTTGGCATTTTTGCGTTAGTGTTCGCGGGACATGGAACGAAATGAAACGGTTTTATGTAACCGCGAATACATCACATTTTAGAAACCACGCGATTCTAATTAATACGCATTATTCGTAACCTTATTAAATTTATAATTTATGAAATATTTAGCATCCTTCGTAGACTAAGCGAAGAAACAGGTCTCGATTCTAATTAAACTGTGATCTTTTGAGTCCCTACACACACACACACACACACTAACTACTAATTGTCAGAATATGCGTCGAATTACGTTCAATAATAAATTGAAGAACGTAAATTGGTAAAATCGTTTCGTTCTATTTTAATAATTGTTCACCGTTCGGTCGAAAATGATCGAAATACTTGGATATTTAACCCATTATAGGCGGGTTATCAATTTTCATTAAATCGAAAAATATATTTTAGAACTTCGTCGTCAATTACAACGATGTAGAGTTGTGTCTATATATTGCGTATTGAGCAACTTGTTTGTGTTATAGATTATGCGGCGGTAATTTAGTATTTGTATTCGTTTTCGTTAGATAGATAATATAAGCGCATCGGTTTGTCCACAACATGTTAATATCGTTATCTGCTCTCTGTACGCGTGGCTTTTTCGCTACACGGGGACGCCGCGAGCAGAAGTCTACGTATTCGGGAATTTCGCGAGTATTTCAAACGTTTTAAACGAAAACTCAACGGGTACGGACGACGAGAAATTAATCGAATTCCAAAAAAAGTCTGCAAAAACTATACGGACGTAATACGCGAATAACGTATTTATAAGCCCGAAAAATAGCGATTATTTCCTATTCGGCCATGATAAACTTAAGTACTACAACTCGAGAACGTATCCCGAATAGTTAAATAGGTTAATACTACAATCGTGTTTTAATGTATAAGTGTAAAACACACGTCTCCCTTAATTGTGTACCTAACCTTTGATTCTACCTTAACCGAAGAATTGATTATTTTTTTTCTCTATACCTTTGAACTTAATTTAAAAATACATTCTCTATTATATTGTACGCTCTACTAATACTTTACGAGGTAACGGTTATTTTTTTGTTTTTGTTTTCGTTTTAACAATATTTGAGTTTCGATAGCGAATAAAGGTTAATTATTCCGATTCACGTCGAACACACGAAAAATACGCGCGTCATTACGACTTATTGTACACGCGTAATCGATGTCCATCCAGTTTTTTTTATAAATTACCTTATTGGCTGACCCGAAAAACTCTTTTAATTATTGTAAATTGTTTTATCAATCTCGATAATCATTATACATATTTTTCACTCAAATTTCAGAGCCCAATGGTTCTCAGCTTACGGCGGCGTTCGTATAACGGATATATTATAGAATCCGACGCGAGCGTAATACTTAATCGCCGGTTTCGATTTTTGTGCGATAAATGCTCCCACCACCGGCGGGACGATGTTTGACTACGCGTTATTCAATATTAAATACGTTTTTAAAATTGTCGTCGGTTTTCTTTTTGTTTTTTAAAAAAATTATTATTACCACACAAAACGTAATTGCTGAATTGTAATTTAAACGACGCGAGAATGCCAATTGCGAGTACCATACGCCTACTCGTAACCTAATATTTTGCCCGACGACGTGTCTCGATACATTCGAAGGCTCCGAGGGACGGACGGGTTTTCCATTTTTTAATCGACACCACAATGTGCACGATTTTTAATAGCTAAGGCGCGTCGAACTCGATGGCGATTTGTCATTTAATTAATTTAAATATTACTTCGTCGCGGAATATGTTTGTTTCCGGGCAACGCCGTGAGTAAAACGAGCAAGTACGTATTCGTTAGGAACCAAATCGGTAAGTCGATCGGTCGTTTCGAAAGCGAAAAAACTAATCGTCGTTGTGTACGGATTTAGTTCGCGCTCGAGAAGAGCTCGCGAATCGGGGAAAAAACGAATTAAACTCGAGAGGAACCGTTTTACTTGACGACCGTACATGTCGCGCGACGTTGGTAAGTCCCGAGACTGCGTCGACGGCATACATTTATCGGACGATCGTCGATCGCGTACAACAGTTCCCTAAATACGTAACCGTACAGTCAGCTCGACCCTTTGAGATTGTTTGGTGTTCGAATGAAATTATCATCCCGTAAAGTGCCGACAAACCTGTCGGGTTACACGCACGATATGTGTATTTCTAAATACTTCGCGGTAAGTCCGTATATCGTTTTTGATTCGTGACGTAATTAACGTCTAACCTTGGTCCGTTCGACGTTGCCAAGTTTAAATCTATCCGTGATTTTATACCGCTCCGGGTTATCCGTAATCGAAAGTAAATCCGATCGACTAGAAACAAAAAAAAAAAACTAACGACGGCGAACGATTACGGGTAAGTCGCCCGAGCCGATACGTCGTTACAAACGAAACGCACGTAAGTACGCGTTGCGTTCCCAGTCCGGGGTGACTTCTCCGATCGACGTAACGGCGACGTCCGTGAAAAACCGTTATTCACGGACGGTATTGGTTTTACACGAACGACGTAGAATTTCGAGTCGTTTTCATAAACGTAACGAAATTCGTCGAAATAAAATTTACCAATTAGAAACATTTCGTCGCGATTGACGGGACAAAATGACGTAATAACTTTTAATCAACAACGTCGATCGTGATTTTGCGTCGGAAGTCTTCGTGATTCGCAATTAATTCTTACCCGACAGAAATCGACTTTCGACGCGCAAGAATCAATAGGAGAATCTCTAATCGCGCGCGAAAAATGTACTAATTAGTTAATTACACGGCCGGCCGCCGTCTAAACGGACGAACACACTTTGGCGTACAGAAAGCGTCCGAACACGACGATTTTTACGATTCAGTTACAATCTCGTTCCCCTCGTCCTCCTCCCGGTCCACACACACACACACACACACACACACACACACACACATATATCGTTTTCGCGTAAAATGCGTTCAGTGTGCGCGAATGATACTCGAGCGTGGTACTTCAATCTTTTTTGTTTGAAAACCAATCGCGACAAGAACGTTCCGTCCGAACGGAAATATCACGCGGATTTGACGTGGCGACGTCGACGGACGTAAAAATGTATCGGGCATCGTTACAGCGGAACGGATCCCGTACATTACGAAGACTAAACGAGCGTGTCTAAAAATATTTTTACGAACACACTTTACGCGTGTGTTAGAAAACCGCTAACGGCCGTTACGCATTATTGCCGCAATCGTAGTTGACCCGAACTCCGAAGAGTGTACACATTTGTCGATAGGTTACATTTAAACGAAACTGTTACGTTTGCTAACGATATACCAATCGTTATCAGCGTCGAATAATTATTTGGTTATTCGATTTCGCAAACTATGATAAAAAATTATCAACGCCTTTGAACATGGCCATACCTGTATTTTAACAGTAAATATACACACGTACATATATATATATATATATATATAGTGCCGAGCTCGTTCACCTCGGCAAAAGTCGGCGTGTTATGCGCGTCTGGTGTTGTGTATATAAATTTAGACGTTTAATTCGTTAACAATTCCGAATACACTTTCGAAAACGATTTCGCGTATAATTCGATTTATCCGGGACGTCGTCGAAACCGGCGGAATAGGAAAATCTTTAAAACGACTTTTCGAAAGTGTCGTCTCGTTCTCCGTTCTATTCCCGGCGTAGTGTAACTGTTGAACGTCGTTTTTACGTTTGCCGAGAAAAAGGCGTTTATTGTTTTTAACCGCGTTACCGTAAAGCCGACAAACAGTAGTTCTCGTTTTTCTGCATTGTAACCATCGACGTGGGGGGGTGGTGCGCGATTATTTAACTAATAAATATACTCTCCCGTCTCGAGTTTTTATCATCACCCGTACGTTTTACAATTTTATACGATTATCGAATCAAAGATGCACTGGACGACTGCCAGTCTAGTCCCTACAACCCAATTTGATACAGCACACATTTGCCAGACGCCGTTCGTAACGGTCGCCCACTTGTCGTGTTGTAAATAAAATATCGAAACGTTTCGAAAAACAAATTATCCAAAACTCGAGCGCCGGTCGCGCCTACGTATGTTACGTAACGGAATTTTACGCTTAATTGTAACACACGACCGCCGTAAACTTCTGTATCTATTACGCCGCGTTCGCGCCAACGCACGTACAAAAAAAAACTCGATTCGCGAACATGGTCAACGGGTATTGCTACAAGGCCCGTACGTCGGTCGGACGTTAATTATAGTAGAAATATTATTACGCTTTCTTCGTAAAAACAAAAAATTGTACTCGGGTCTTGTACGATTCGGATATCTCCAAGGCCCACCGTATTTATCCTTACACTTCTCCGGTGTATACGTTCTAGGTTATTATTTTTTTTTTTTTTTTGGATAGGCGAACTGGTTTTCATTTCGCGCGTTTTATAAAAATTTTCAATTTTAGCGAAAAACGAGTCGAATTTGTTTTCGATAAACTCGGCCTTATCAATTTCGTGAGTATACGGATACATACAAATATCTATTCGAACGTAAAGGGAAGTTATTTCGAACTAGTCGAATTGTGAAACAAACGTTACGAACGATCTTTTAAACGTAAACACAAACTTGGCTTTTTAGGAAACTGTTTATTTTTTATTTGGTCCGTGCGCCGTCCGTAATAATTTTAATGTTTAACGTGTCGTTTGTTGCGAGTATCGAGAAAACGACGTTGTCAACTCGTGTTTATATACGAACGTTTAAGTTCTTCCCGCTTTCGGGATAAACTTAAAAATAACGATAATTCGGTAGCGACGACGGAGATGTACTTTTTGTAATTTTGTACAATTAATACGATAAATGTTTTTCCGAGACGGCGTATTCGATTTCAGGAAACCGTTTTGGAGGTGAACGGCGAAATTAAAGTATTTTCGAAACGTCCGTAGTTTGGAACGAAACTTGTTTCGACGTTTCGATCTCATTGTGCAGCGTTAGATTAGTGGACACACACTAAAGTGCGGAAACGACAAGGCGCGCAGACAGTGATGAACGGGATGGCTTGTATGGCCCGACTTTCAAAATATGAATCGCGTTAAGAGCGATTTGTGTATTATATTTTTTTGGCGAACGCCGAGTTTCGATTTCAATATTGGATCGGTATAGACGCGACTCGTTTCCTTTCGTATTTTTCGATACGGAGACGGCTTTCTGTCGATCGTAACGTTCGAAAATCTTACTCCCGAAGAAATCGGAATGCCTCGATAACGAACTTTGGGTCCGTTTTTCGTTTAACGGACACACTTTTTGGGATTTATTTCGATACGCCACCTAGGGCAGCCAGCTGCCGATAACGTTTGTACGCGATTTCGAAACGAATCGGCGGAGGATTTCTTCTTCGGATCGTTTCCCTCGGGGTAGGTAGAATGAGTATCGTTGTGTGGTCTGCGTGCGCGTCCCGCGACGGTTTTCGCGTAAGTAAATCGGAAGGGAGAAACATTTCGTTTTAAGGACGAGGTTCGTGGAATGAAGGGACCAAGATATTCATTTCGAAATACGATTTGTTTCGATACGTGCCTACGTACGAACACGACCATCGTACGGATTTACGAGACCCTTTTACCTCCAAGAAATACGTTTTCGTTCACGCGCGTGACTAATGTACGTAGACCGGTTTACCGATGACGAGAGCATAGCGTCGTTTCGTGTCGCGAAAAAAATCGTAAAACGCCACCGTATCCCGTATATCCGACGATGGTTACGTAAGAATAGACGAGACGTTTAATAAGTAGGTACATTTGAATTCAAAACGAAATCGCGAACCTCGAAACGTAAAATTTTTCGCCCGGCCCATCGATAACGTCGTTAATGACGTTAATCGACGACGAATGAGCCGTTACCCAATCGCGCGAATGGAATCGTTAGAGGAGAAAATCGCGAAATCGCTCGTTCGAATCGCCGCCGCGGGTTGCTCGCCCTCTACACTCCCCTCCCACCCCACTAGGGTGGTTAGTTACTAAACCGGACGGGCTTTATTCGTCCCGAGCGGCCGGTCCGTTGGAAAACGTAAAAAGCGACGTTCTCGCGTCGCAACGGTACTTACCTCTGCACGTTGGCCACGTCACCACGCTGCACCGCCAACAGGTATTTCTTCTCCTCTAGCGAGAGGGACTTGGCCGTGTTCCGGTCTTTGGCCATCCTGTTCATGGCGTCGTCGTCCTAACCCGACCGTCGTACGACAAAAAACTGCTCGCCGTACGGGACGTCTGTAGCGCATTCCGACGGTCCGGAACGTTTTTCCCGAGGGCTGTGGCGTCGTGGCCGCGAATTCGACTGTGCGAAAACTCGGGCCGGCGGTCCGATCGCCGGGCACGCCGGGATATTGCGGTCGGCCTTGAGCGCAAGAAGTGTCCGACCGTCGAAATTGTTGTAAACAGCGTAGAAGTAGAGCGGATCCGGTCAGACCGGGTGTCCAAGGTCGGCGGAATTCCGTCGCGCGCCGTACGACGAAAACGTCCTCTCTCCCAACCCCTCCCCACGTGATCGGTACTTAATAATTCCGAGACGCCGGATACCGTTCTACGGTCCGCGATCGAAAAGGTCGGGGGCATATAACCCCGAAACGTTTGTCCGTCGATCGGTCGTCGTCACTGTATATCCTCCTCCCCCCCCCACCATGCACGCACACGCGGCGAATATGTTAAACTATTTAAACGAGTTCGTCGTTGCCGCGCGATAAATTTCACTTTATTTTTCGCCTCGAATTTGTCGCGTTATACGGGCGCGGCGGACGAGGCGAGCGTGTGTACGCCGACGGAACTGAAAAAGAAAAACGCTCCAGCAAATTCCAATTCACTAACGAATACGTACGCGGTAACTTCAAATTGGTTTAACAACCGTTCCCTTTTCTCATCTCCGATTCGGTGGTCGGTCACACCCTTATTTACTCCTTTCCATTCCTATAAACTATCCTTAAACGGACACTCGCCTCTTTGTTGTGTACTACACAGTTCCGACGTGTGTACGCGTCGTTGTCGCTCGATAAATTTCATTTGTTTCCCTCCCCCACCCCGATCCGTGAATTTGTTCGCGTTATACAGAGTAGGACGAGACGAACGCGTGTACAGAATGGAATTGAAATGTAAAAACGAGTATAAATCACTTTCAGAAAATTCGTATTTACTACCTAATATGTACCTTAAACTCAAAATAGAATAACAATCGTTTCTTTTTCTCATCTACGGTTTGATCACACTCTTATTACCCTTTCCCATTCCTATAAATTATCCTTAAACGTACGCTTCCCTTTTTGTACTCCGCGGCTATTTTTGATATTTCTCAACCGTTATTTAGAAAATTTTCATTTTTCCTTCAACACCAAGCTCTTCATTCATTCAACATTCATTTTGCAACTGATAATCAATTTTCTCATCGCGTTTAATATTCTATTATCTTTTTCGTCGTTTTCTTCCTTAAACAATCTGTTTATGTAATTCGTATTTCTTTTATAATCGTTGAAACAAATTGTTGCACAAAGTTTTAATAAAAAAAGAAAAGTATATTACATAATAATTAAAACTATGCAGTTATTTAACCTATAGAAATTAAGATAAATAAATAGGCATATAATAATAATAATAATAATAATAATAGTAGAGGATAACAATTTTGAATCAATATAAAAATAATATATATGTGTATGTAAAAATGCCACTGTTTGTACACCAATTTCATGTCGTACAATTATTTTTTCGTGTATTGAATTTTTTCAATTTTTACTTCGTCGTCAACTAACCTGTAAACGTAAGACACGACTGTCGTACTTTGGATATCCATTACAACGAATGAAGGAATAATATCACTGGAACAATAAAAATGCGTATTTAATTAGATCGGTTTTCATGTTAATGATTATTGGTACAAATAAACCAAAAATGAAATGTCATGTCATCGCACGATGTTACTACAGTATTTTTATTTCTTTTTTTTTTTTGTTTAAAACTGTACGGCCCCATATTTGGTAAATTATTATTTAGGATAACAAATTGACTAGAATTAAAAAAACACCCACAAAAATTGTCTAACTAATAATGGGAATTTGGCGCAATAGGAAGTTTCAGTTTATTCAGGAGTATACAATTTAGTAATATTCCTTACGATAGGCCCATTTTCTAGTCCTGTAATTTTTATACTATGATATATACCTCGTTAATGCATCGACATTATAACGATTTCTTTTTTTAACAGAAAAAACACAATTTTTTCGTTAAGAAATTAATATCAGATTATATAGTCAAATTATAAAGAATATTTAATATTTATTTTTTAAATAAAAGTAAATATACCTCTACACTGATTCTAATTTTTATACAGTATTATTGTTTAAAATTACTTGTTTTACTAACAACTTCATTACATAATGACAAAAATATATTAACTCGATAATATATATAATAGTAAAATGACAATTGTAATAGATTCAAAAACAAATTTTTTTTAAGAAAACTAGGATGCATATTTTAATTTTAAATAATTTTTAACGTAGATGACCATGTAGTCAAATAACGATAGTTGTTCAGTTATTATTCCTGACGAATATTTTATAAAAATACAACAAAAATTATGATAGGAAAAAAATGTGTACGCGAATAGAAAAAATATTCTGTTTCGATCTTCGCCTTTCATCAGTTTTACGCGACGTTATAATAATTTGCTTTATAATATAGCTAATGTTTCACAATAATCACAAAGCGCAACGCAATAGTATAATACAGTATTAACAGTCAATAATTTAAAGAATCTGACATCGGCCGTCATATTGACACTGACTTAGTTTCTGTACAACGTTAATTTACCTTATCTAACTAACAATATATATCCGAGTTAAAAATCTTACGGATTTAAAGGATTAAAAGCTCCTGTAGCCGATCCTGGATTCAAGAAAAATTTATTGCCAAGTTCGAACGCGTCAAATTTATGCGTGTGGCCAAATACTAATACGTCGACATCTAGTTGCCTTTGAAGTAACGCTAAAGAATCGGGATCTCCCCACGGTATTACTTGGTGACCGTGGCATAGGCCCACCTTAAATTGTCCGACGTTCACGACTTTTTGATCCGGATAGTTGAGATTCTACAAAAGAGTAACGTTATCAAGAATGTTTATCGACTATGAATTTGTCAATATTACCTCGTCAAAATCGCCACGCACTACGTGTACGTCGTTGGCGATCGATTTTAAAAATTCGTACATTTCTTTTGTGCACAGGTTGCCCGTGCACAAGACGTGTTGTATTTTGCCGGGCGTAAGCAGTTTTTTGAATTGAGCCGGCAGTCCGCTGCTGCGAAACGGTACGTGCATATCACCGATTACCAACACCGAACACTAGAAAAACCGACGGCAAACAATACTGAAAATCATGACGCGATCGTTTCGTCGTTTCAAGCGTCGACGTTCGATAAAATGAAGCGAACAATACATATATATATATACGTAGAACTTACCATTTTCAGACGTCCGTACGAAAATCACTGTCACTGAAACGTTAGGCGCTCGCGCAAATTCGACAATTTCTAATCGAAATTCGCGAAAAGCGATCGACAAGCCGATAAACAAAGCGGATTCGTGTTCGCTGATAAGAAGCTCGCCACGGTTTTATTAAGTACCAGCGAATATTACCGAACCGGGACGACGGTCGTTCGGTCCGGTGTCGTATTGGTCCACTACGACAATAGTACGAAAAATCCGTACGACGAAAAGAGTGTATACGTCCGTTATATATCCGTCGTTCGAACATTTCGGGGCGAAATTTGTCGAGTTTCCGTTTTTCGCAAACGCGAGAAATTGTCGAAAACGCGATTTTCGAATACTGTCGTTACGAAAACGTCGCGTTATTACGTTAGCCTATACACATACACACTATATCTATTTATAGACGACACACAGATAACGGGCCTCCGAGAGACCCGTTCGAGTCGAGTTTTCTTTGTTTTTTTAGCACATTCGTTATTTTCCTCGAAAAACCCGTTCGGCTCCCGATAAACGTGATCCCGTATTGGAAAATAATACACTTTTCGCCTAAGGAACACGTCTACTACGTCCTTGTTTTCGTGGCGAAATTATTTTACAATCACGCGTAGACGATTATAAAACCATTCGAACGTCTTACCGTAAAATTCGAACGTCACGTTTAACGTACACGGTAATCATCGATAACTAATAATCATTATTCGTTTCGGCGTCGAACGGCGTTCGCTAGTTGTGTCGATTACCGACCGATCGTCGTTTTTTCACCGACCGTGTGATTATTTCGCGATTACGTACGGAACGGTCGAGGATTTGAATTATTATACCGGCGAATCTCGAGTTCTTAAGCTCGAAACGTTTACGTCGAAACAAATTGAACTCGGAATTGAGAACCGTTATTTCGTTCGTCCGAATTAGAATGGAAATAGTTTTTTCCAAATTGGGGGGGGGGTGGATTTTATTCTCGTAACGCGTAATCCGAAGTAAAGATCTTCACGGACGTACTAACACGTGGCTCGAAGTCTTTCGCGCTATACGTAATAATATATCGATCGACGACGCGGGCCGAAGTATTTCTTCGATTTCTATGATTGTACGTCGTCCCGGCATCGAGCCGATTGAATCGACTAGTTTTTGAACGGTAAATCGTACGGGCGCGACGTTTATTTCGATAATTGCCGCCATTTTTTAAAACCTTCACTTACTTTACACGGGCGTCGCGCATTGTTTCGGTGCCGATTCTATACTCGCCCGTTTATCCGTACGTTTTATTTCGAGTTTTATTAGCTCGGGTAGACGGCCAACGAAATACACCGTCGACGTTCGTCCGGTTTATCACAGAGACCGCGCGAGAACCGTACACCGTGGGCCACCTTTTGAGCTCTTCGCAACCCGTGGTCGAGTTCGGTATTGCGGCAGTCTTGGACCGGAGCCCGCGGTCGGGGTTGATTAAGCCGACGTTCGGACTCAACCGATCCGTGACGTTCGATTCACTTTGGAACGGTCATTTTTCGGGCTCCGAACGGTAACGTTCTCGCTAGTAAACGTTTCCCGTCGTCACACGGCACGTGTATATATATGTACGACACGACGGTCACGGTACCGTCGGGTCAAAAATTCGGTCCTTGGTAAATCAACAAATTTTAATTCAATCCAAGATTCTACTCAAATTCAATCCAAAACGATGTTCTACGAAAACTCCTATTCCAACCACGATCACATCCGTCTCCTTGGAAAAACACACTCCCCACCAGACACAAAACACATACTGAAACCGAACCCACATTAACTTGGACAGACCGACGAATAAAAAACACTAAACAACCCTCTAATTCCTCCTACTAGCAAAGGCACAAGACTGGAATAGTTAACGGCATTCAGTACAAAGCAGGTACTGTCGGGGGTGCGCTGTAGTAACGAACGTCAAACTAGCCGTACGGCTTGTGCATACCCCGTGTGCGCAGAGTGTCGTGTTTCCCTTCGCAATCTTTTACTATACTACCACTACGCGATTCCCTTTCGAATCGTCCGTGTAATATTTAAAATAGGGCGTAATCTTGATTGTAGTTTTACTTGTATAGTAATAACACTTGAACAGCGCCACGCACACGCCGCATAACCTGTATGTCTTATAATTAAACCAAAACGACTACACCGCCACGTTTCTACTAATCACCGGTTCTAACGTGTCGACGTTTGTGCGTTTGTTTCTTCGTGTCACGTCGTCTCCGCAACTGGCGTCTCTCCGTATTATTAGGGATTCGGTTGACACGTTCGTTTACTCGTCATCTACGTAGTTGTCGTTGTTCTCTAGCGACGATGACTACACACACACACACACACACACACAGCTCTCGACAAAAAGAAAATGTCGCGATTTACAACCGACGCGGGGTTTTTTTTTTTGACGTAAAAAAGAAAATCGTGCCGTTTTCGGATATTTTATATTTCGTTCGCTACGACATATTATGTTAAACGTTAAACGTTTTGTAGGTTAACTATATACTGCCATAATTATAATATAACGTAATAAGCTAATAATAATTTTAGTTACGGTTTAAACGTATTAATAATTGTCGTAGGGGGGGGGTACATTTTCAAACCGTAGTAAGATACTACGTATACAATAGTATAATGTATATGTAGAGGTAATAGATTACGCGTATCGGACACGTACGAACGAAAAACGTCGGTAATTTCGATATATATCGTTTGTATCTAAAACGGGAACTGGCGAGCGGTTGTAAAGGCGTTTTCAAAGGCGGCGGATCGGCGTTATGTTATCCGTACTGCGCGTACCGTAGGGACGGAAATTCGTAACGAAGTTACGAACGGCGCGTAAACTTTGGCGGAATAGATATGTGCGCGCGCGCGTAGACGAGTTCGGTGAACGGTTTACGGGGTGGTGGTGGGGGTTTGTTCGTAGAATACCGGAACCGATCGGAGCCGTTACGGGGCGAATAAAACGTTTGAAAAACAAAAAAACGGAAAGAAACCGAACGTACGGTATTAAGTACGCGTGCGTGTGTATTCGAAAACGATTCGCGAAAAGTATTCCCCGAACACTACTCGAGTCTGCAGAATATTGTACGTTTTTATATAGTAAACGACGCGCGTTTTTTCGTACACAATATATATGTGCATATTGTATACGAGTATAAGAAGGAGTATTATGACGGCGTGCCGGTTCAACGGCGGTCGTATGGTACCGCGGCGAACGGGCTACGGTTGACCGGGGCGTTGCCGGCGGACCGGCCGAACCGAACCTCCAGCCCGTCCACGTCCACGTCCGAATGGCGTCTGGGTATCTTGTTGTCGCCGGGCGTGTACACCTCGCCCCGGCCGAACCGGATGAAGTTCGAATCGCGGCGCCCGAACCGTATGAAGTTGGAGTCGAGCCGCCGTCCGACGGCCGCCGCCGGGTCCCGGCGTTTGGCCACCGTTCCCGTCCACATGGCGGCGGCGGCGGCGGGCACCGTGGCCGGTGCCGTCCAACAGTAGTCGAACGCCCGGCCGAACCGCATGAAGTTCTTGTCCATCGCGCTGCGCCTGGTCAACGGGTCCACCGGCCGTAACGCGAACCATTTGTCCGCCGTGGCCGCGTCGCCCGCGTCCGCCGCCAGCGCGGCCAACGTCAACGTCACCGGCAACACGCACAGCAGCATGGTTTCCACCTGCGGCACACCGCGCCACATCAATCGTATTCACCAACCAAATGGTTATCGGTTAACGACACCGGTTGGTAGGTAATACTCGGTTAGGTTATATTATTATTAATAATTTTTATTTAACGGTTTATTAAAATATATTATTATTTAGTTATAACTACGGTACTCGGTCAGGCGGTGTGTTTCTTAACACATTTTCGTTCGGCCAATAGGATACGTTTCGATTCGGTACAACCGTCGTCGTGGTGGTCAATAGCGTTACGGTAACCGGCGTGTCCGATATTTTTCGGTAAAAACTCGGTTTTCGATTGATTTCGTTTTTGATTTAAAAAAAAAAACAACTAGAAATTCCATATTATTACGTTTATTACGCGGTTCCGGGACTAGTCGATTTTCGTGGAATACGCGCGCCAACACGTGTACAATCGATAACACAAAAGGAAATACGAACGATAATCGGTTCGTGTGGATTGTTAGCGCGATGTGTTTTAGCGTCGAATTATTCGAAAAAAAAACGACGTTTTCGCGTATCGTGTATTACGTTATATTATTAGAAATCCGTTTTTCTTGTCCACGGTCTCGGTAAATTAATCGAGATAATTTAAAAAAAAAAAAAATCCAATTAAAAAACCTTTTTAATAAACACCGCTGCGGTTAACTAAGTGTACGCACAACACAAATTTACGATAATACGCGCGCTACGAATAATAATTAAGGATTTCGTAGTAAACGGAAAATATTCGAATTAGGAAAACGTTTCGTATTTACAGCGTGGATTTTAGTGTCTTCCACTACACGTAAATACGCGAAATATTCTCGAATTTTGAAGCCGACCAATTCTCGCGACTCGAGTATTCGTGTGTCCGTACGGACGACACTAATATCGCCTCGCGCCGACTTCAATCGTACGACACAATCGTATCGAATTAGCGTCCGTGTCCGTATCCGGGTCTCGATTAATTGTATAATTATCGAGCGAGGGCTTTCGGAGGACCTATCGACAATACCTCGTTGAAAACACGAATCGTTATCCGTTTTTCGCGGTAAAGCGCGTGTAATACCCACTTACCTACGCGGTAATCAAAATAAGTCTGGAAAATTAAAATAACCGGGTCAGTGTGTTATGTAAGAGCTCTCAGTAACCGTACCACACCACACCACCGTCTCATTCCATCGCTCGTATTATATATTCATATACAGTTACGCTCCGCCGTTAAACAACGGGTAAATTAATTAATATTGTAAATCCGTTAATAAGTAATAATCGTATCTTATTCGCGTCCACCGACACCCGATTACGCACACGCCCACACACCCTAGCGACATACAAGTGCCGATGTGGTCGTCCCACCTGTTCGGCACCTAAGTCGGTATTATCGCGAGTGCAAAATAAATAAATCGCCCGTTCCAGTAAACGCTGTAAACGTTATACCGTTTTTTTTTTCGTATATACGAATGAATCGCGCTTTGTACACGAATTGTATATATCGCGTTATAAACTATACGCGCTCTCTTTCCCTACTTCAGTCCATCCAAAATCCCGTTTAATACGCGTCACGTTCTTTCTTAGTAATCTCGCCCACCATATCGTTTTCCCATAGTTTAAAGGTCGCTTATTTAAAAACAAATTTCGTAAATATAATTGTCGAGACTAATCGTTATAAAGTTTCGGTAAAAAAAATCTCTACATATATATATATACATACACGCGTTTTTCGTACAAAATCCGATCGACCTAACTGGCGAATAATACACTTCGATAACGATTATCGTTTCATCGCTATTAACCATTCGTTCGAAACGTCGTCCTCGTCCATTATTTTATCATTCGAAACGCGACGAACATTCCGTACACGTTTCCTCCCGCGCCCGTTCATCCAAAGCTTCTTATAGTCTTAAACGGTAAAACACAGAAGAACCCAAATATGTGCCGTGAACATGTTTCCCGACGACGTACGTTTTTGTTTTTTATTTTCGACGTTTATCAATTTCCCCAAAGTCCTGCGTGTACGCCGCAGCTATCGTTAAATGGCTTCTCGTGCTTTTCGTCGCGACTACTAAATATTCACCGCGGAACAACCTTTCAAGAATTATTTACATTGTAGACGCGACGGGATTTTTGTACGAGGACAATCCTCTTGGCAATTTCACTCTCGTCGATATTTTCTTTTACGAGGTTATATATATATATATATTTTAACGATAATTATTTTTACCATGACCATATATGGCACCTCACGATTCGTACTTTCATAAATTCTCGAAATAGAATATAACTCCCCCATTTTGACAAAGTTTATGTATTGTTAATTATAATTTACTATATATATATATAGATATATGTGAAATGTATTAAAAGTATTAAAAATCGTATTACTAATAAGTATTCGCAAAGTTCTCGCGAATAAAACGTATAAATCTGCGATTTTAATAGTAATTGTTTTCGAAAATTCGCCGAGTACTTTTTACACTCGACGTTATTAGAGTCTACGATTTATTTTCTTGTCTATTGTCCGCGGGAACCCGGATTAATTTTTTTACGTTTTATCGGCATAGCGCGGTACTTATATATTTGAAACTTATCCACTGGACGTGACATAAACTAACTATTACGAGAACAATGTATAGTTTTTTACGACGGTTACTTTCTGGTTTTCTTTAAAAGCGTTTTTTAGTAAAAAAGATACTTTAAAAAATGAAATTTAAGTGTCCAAGAGGCTTTTGTTTTAACGGATATTTACAAAAAATATTGTTTTATATTCATATCGTAGTGTTAACGAATTATGTTTATTAACGTTGTACATTAATAAGTTTTGGGTTGGCGAAACTCTAAAAATCGCTTAAAAACTTTCCGTCAAACTAAAAAAACCCCCGTATCGCTTTTCAGTAACAGAGTGTTCTCTAATCTATGTTTTGAAAACTTTAAAACGAGCGATATTTTAGCTATACGTTTGTTTTTTATGTTATATAATAATTCTCTCCACTAATGGTATTTATTTATATAAATTACAGTTCGATTGTAGGTATTATGAAATGACATTAATTTGTTTTTTTATTTAAAAAAACATTCTCAACGATAATTAAAATTTTTAATTTAAAATAATTATAAGTAATGAAAATTTAAAGACATTTTTTGTGTTTCTTACTTAATTTCACACCTGATGCGAAATTATATAAAAAAAAAAACGGACCGAAGAGATTTTTTTAAGAAAATTGTTATTAATTAGAAGTTTTTGGATGTTTTTGTTTTCAATTTTGATACTAATATGAATAATACACCGAATACAACTCCGACGTTGCAATTTTTTATTTTCGTCGCTCGTCCCGTTCACCACGGTGAAAATATCGTTCCGTATTTATTATGATCACGACCTATGAAGAATAATATAGATTAATTGGTATTTTTTACGACTTCGTTTCACGGTTTCGCATTTTGGTCCGGTATCGTGTTATTTGTTTTATCAAGTAAAATAAACGCGTTTATCCTCCGGCGAAACGAAACAAATTGACTACTCTTTCAAAACGTACAATAAACTAAAATTTTCACCTTCTGAAAAACCTCCGGAAAGTGTATGCATTCATCGAAAGCGGATTGTCTTAAGAAAACACGTACACTTATATACGAAAAGTTTAATTTCGAAACCGCTGTTTTCGCGTTTCCTACTCGTCGTATATTCGACTCGTAGAAATATCTAGTAGTCGATCGATTAAATTTTGCAACGATTATTGCTCTCCCTCCCCCAACCCCCGAACCCGATCGTGTTAGTATTCGTAACACGTAAGTACGCTGTACACCTAAACGTATACATATTGTACGTTTCGGGCGCGCCGAAATTTCAATCGTAGCCGACACGTCAAATACTCGAACGTGTTCCGTCAAAACGTTCCGCTATCTATACGCGTGTAATAGTTTCCAAGCGGCTGCGCTTGGTGGGCAACGAATGAATAATGATCGACGGTAATGTTCGCGAATTAATAATAACTGCAGTGCGTGACGTGCGTCGTGCGTATTGTGCGCTAAATGGAATAATCGCCGCCGTAACGTGAAAAACGACCGGTGTTACGTTTTTATAATTAAGAAAAACTGCTGCGAGGAAAAATGACGTGTACTTAGAGAGCTGGTCGGTTTTTCCTATTTTTCTTTTTTTACCGCCTTTTTAATATTTTGCGATTTTTTTTCTCTTTTTTCCATCGCCGTGCGAACACAGTTTTACGTATTGAAACCTTATAAAATAAACCACGAACACACAGCGGCTTTTTGACGTATATTATCATATAAATAAGGTTTTAAAAATTCCGAAGCACAATTATTATATGCGTAATTCTCCGTCTCCTCAGCCGTTCCTGTTCCAATCTGACTTTCATCCACTCGTAAAGTTATTCCGTGAAATGAAAATCTCGTTCGACGACCGGCCGCGGTAATTGTAGTTAAATAAAGTATAACCGACTAATGTTGTAACAATAATAATACAAATAATAATAATAATACAAGCGTTTACCCTATGCCTCTATGGAAATTTTGAACGCGCAATCAATTTCGTTTTTTCCGTTTTCAATCGAATCATACTATATAAATATATTTAGAAGGAAAAAGCTCGCGAATTTTTATCGCGTTATCCCATAAATGTTTATACAAACGTAATAGGTATAATATTCCGTTTGGAAGTACGAAATTAAAAATAAATCTAAAATCGCTTATGCCAACGAAAATGTAAATTCACGCTATAGAACACTCGTATTACGATTATTATTTTTATTATATATACGAAATTAAAGTATATCGAATTTGTATAAAATTTTTCTCTTTATACGATTACATTTATTTTTTAAATCGAAGTTTCTAATTATATTATGAAACAAATAATTTATAGTGCCGTCTCGACAACGTTACGATACATAGACGATAGACTATCGTTTCGCACTATAAATTCTCGTAATTGAAGTCGATATTTTAGTGTACACTTCACGTAGTGCCATCGAATTTGACGTATTTTAACTTAATTATCGGCGGAAAATTAGTGTACTGCAGAAACACGCGTATAATGTATTAGGCACGTAAAATCGAACGCTAGAGTCCGACTATCCAAAGGAGATGCGGGCCGACGATAATAATGTACGAATTTGAGGGAACAACAATAATTGAACGAGTATATTTTGAACGTTTGCTTTGAAATCGAAACAAAGAATTATCGTAATAATATAATGGTAGTCGCGTTTTCTGACCAACGACAGATGGCAATTTCTCAATACGTTCGTCGACTGACCGAATTTCCAGTTTCAGCTGTATTACATTCGTATATTTGACCAAATAATTGATCAAAAATCGTATCGTGGGAACATAATATATTCGCAAGCCGACGAACGCGAACGCGTAAAAGACGTTTCTAATGTGTAATATGGGATTCGTAAATACGTCTAATGTCACGGTGGTCGGGTGTACGTTGTATGACAACGCAAAGAAAACACTCGTCTCCGCATTTACGCGCTTAACGGCTGATTATAAAACACGATTATATAGATATCATGTTGTGTTATTAATTTTCGCGGTATTAATTTCTAACACGGTGTCACATATTTCGCGCCGGGAATACTACACGTTTATAATTTCCTTTACTACGCTAAAAACATAAACAAAGAAATCAAGCGAATCATTTATAACGATTTTCGAAAAAAAGTAAATAAACGAACGAACGAATAAATCGTTACCGTTATTTTATCGTATAGATTTTGCTCTCGTTAAATAAGTCGATTGTTACATAAATAATAATAGGCGGTATTAAATATTACGAGAAACAGTAACTTTCTTACAGGAGTATGTTTATAAGGTAATTGTTTTGCTTTCGGAGAAATATCCAAATTGTAATTCAACCGAAACGGCTGAGGAGATCCGATTTTTAAATTATTCCACGATCAAACGTCGTTTGTTGCTTCCGAGTAATAAAACGAACGTCAATTATTATTGTTTAATGAAACTTCCAAAACGTCGCACTAATGGCGGACCGGGATCGTTTTTTTATGTATCTAATAAAATCTCAGCGATTATTAGGGTACGAGTATCTATTTATTACATTTTTTTCGGCAATACGAGGTAGGTTTTTTTCTTAAAAAGTATTAATTAACGGCTTATATGGAGGATTTTTTTCGATTACGATTCAAATAAAAAAAATATTTTTACGAAGAATCAACTCTTGGAAAACCTATCGATTGTTATTTATCCTAACGATAATTGAAATTTTCGCTTCGATATTTCGCGCAATGGGAATCTTACCTTGTGAATATTCGTTATACCACATGGTTACAGTACGGCCACGCACAGTATAATCTTAAAAATTAATCGAAATCTTCGAGCGTGACACGTGCACGGCCGACATATACTAATGCCGTGATAATCTCCCCAGTTCAGTATTTTTGTTTTTTATTCGTCGACTATCTAATGATAAGAATTAGCCGGACTGGACCGAGTCGGGAGATCAGTCACGTAACGAAAAATTATTCGTTACGTTTGTTTTAAAAAAATTGTGTAATAGTTTTATTAGGTACTAAAAGTATCATTTTAATTCCGCGCGAGGCACTATAAATTGACGTTTCGATAAAACCACAATATAATTGTGAAGAATATGTCGAACAATAAAAATATGCACTTAGAAAAACCATTTTTAAATACAACGAAACCGATCGTATTTCCTCAAATTGTCGTTACGATCGATAATTAATTCTCGTACGTATCGATAATGTGTATCTAATATTCTTTGACTATTCCGAAATCGTTTTATCAAAAGTTATCGTAGTACGTTCGTTGAAAATTAATGTTTAATTCGAATAGTTATCCTAACAATTGATCGAGTCGTGTGTTTTACTAAATACCGGGTTTTTAATTTTTATTTCTTTTTAATTAACACGTATCTTTTCCGACAGTCAGTGTTATTTCACGTAAATAAAAATAAAATAATATTTTTCAAATTAAGTTTATTTATATAATTTAATAGGAAAACTTTAAAAACAATTATTGTTTATTATTCGTACATATATATAGTTAACGAATAATTTCGGCGAAGCTGAGAAAATGTCGCGTTTTTATTGACATCAAATTGTGTACACATATATTTCTATGTATATAAATTATACGTATACCTACGTATATGGTTGATAAATGTCAGGAAAGTATACGAATATTGTGTTGCGGCGTGAGATAAGAACGATATACAGATATAAGATATTGGTAAAGTTTTTTCGTTCGTCGCGCCGTAATATTCACAAAAAGTAATACACTAAAAATCAAGACAAACAATAACTTTACGATACGAGAGTTCGTAACGTCACTACTGTAGTAGACAATATGGGGAAACTTCTAACTCATCTCGAGTACACGCGTTATAATAATATTCAGCGCCGGATCTTGTACTTTGCCCCCCCCCTTCCCGTCTTCCAAGCGCAATTTAATTTACAATTTGCGAGTTAATTTTGAGGCCTCTGCTTCGGGTTTACCTGTGACAGAATCGGAGATGGGAAGCTTAGCCTATAAAAATCACTCGAAGCCCTCTCCCATTTAGCTTATAAAAAAGGTACGCGTTAACGTTTTACGGAACATTTAGTTAAAAATAAAACAGGCCTTAAATATTTTATTCCATTTTCGTCTGTGTTCTTGGCGTGTTTAATATAATACTATTACGTTTGATTCGGGCGCACAATACGTTTCCACACGTGTCTACCCAAAAGAAGGTCTAGTATTAGAACGTGTACTAAACCAGTGGCGTGCCCAAGGTGTGTTTGTGTGATTCTTGTATCTATAACGACTCGAATTGAATAGATTTTTCGTCGTTCATTTTTTAAAAATATTTTTTTTATTATGTTTTCTCACTCTACTTTGAAGCACCAAACAATAACACTAGTAAGAAACTCAAAATGAAACGATCACTCGATTAATAGACACGAACAGTAAAAGCGGGTATACATTTTCAAAATTATAATTCGATATATTTCGTTTTCATTTTATGACGCTTTATATTCTTCAATTCTGTCCAATTTCGATAAGTCATTGTTCGCAACGAAAGAGTTATTATTTATATAAATATATAAGTTAATCATTTTTACTTTTACATAATAATAGACGTTTATTATGTATAGAATTTATTATTAAATTATAACGTTTATTAAAGACATCAAATATAGAAACATAAATAAGGTTATCAATACAACGAAACAGAAAAAAACAAGTTAACAGAATAGTAATTTTTTACGTTTCGTTTATTTGTTATTAATAACATTTCGCATTAAGTTTTCTCATTTTAGGGTAAAAATTAAATCGTATTTATTCGAAACAGGGCGTATATTATTTAAAAATAAAATAACAAAAAAACTATTAAGTCGAAAAATCGAAAATATTAATTTTTTCGACGACCCCTATATTTAAATATACGTGACAACAACGATTTTATTTATGCTATTCACACGCTCGTATTAATAATCATCGGTAAATAAGTTAATTTCGAGGTAATGACATTTTTAGATTTACTTTATTAGAATTTGTAATTTCGGGCGCCGGACACGTTAATTTAATTTAACCAGTGAATATATATACCGTTAAACGTATTTGTTTCACCGGAAGTCCCGTTCAAAATCGTTTTTCGTTTCACCGTTGTTTTCATATTTGTAAAGGAAAATATAGCGGCTCCGTGTCTGATGTTTTAAAAAATGTACAAACACAATATTATAACAATAACATAAACGAAAGCGGTCGAATAGTTAAATAATTAAATTCGCATTAGTGAGTTATTAGGACAAAACTGTTTTTAAGTAGATACACGAAAATTGTGTAATATAATCTATTATAGTTAATAGTAAATAGCGGCCTTTACAAACTACTTAATATTACATTGCACTTGGCAAATACTTCAAGAATGTAGCGGCGGTGGCGCAAAATTTTAGGGGATATGTGTGAGTCTTATAATTATTTAAACAATGATGTAATAATAATAACGTAGATGTCTAAAACTAACTCGAATAAGCTGCATTATCGATTCATGGCTGATTAACTAGCTTAATATTTAATCTTTATAGTATTTTGGTACGCTTAAGTTGTTGTTACAAGTTGGGTTCGATTGATAATTTGCTATACTTCGTTTATTACTTTGGAGTTGTTAAGAAGGGAGGAGGTGGTATAATAAAATCGTTATTAATAATATTCGGTTTAATTTCCGTTAGATCACTCTTGTGACTACGTAAATATATTAAAGAATCTAAGCAAATTTCACGGCAGTTTATCGTTTTTTGAAAATGAAAACGGCTATTATAAATTACTAATAATAATAACAGAAGTGATATAAACGTAAGTTATTTAAGACTATTTTTGGACGATACACGGAACACAAATTATACGGTATACGCGTTCAACGTCAGAAAAAAAAAGAAGAATTTTTTAATTAAAAATTAACGTCCAATGTTGATTAGTTTTTGGATTAAACATTTTAACGTTAAATATTTCCTACATTCGTTACGCGACTTATTTACGGCGAATCACGCGTCTAGTTTATTGTAAGTATTACGTTACGACAAATTTTATTCGTTATCACTTCGGACTTCGGCGTAAATACCCTAATAAACGGTAGATCGAGAATTGAATCCGTGTGACAAATCTACGCTAGCGTTCGTTTTTTCTTTTATAATCGTTTCGTCGGCACACGGTTTTCCGCCATTTAATAAAACGAAAATTCGATTAAAATATTTAACGTCAAACGGAAAATGTACGTGATTGCAAATTAATATTTTCGTCCTAAACGCGTAACGTGTAACCGCGGTTTACACGATCACGTAAATGCGTTTAATGTGCGCACATACGCAGAAGAATTAAGTCAAATTATCGTCGTATAAATATATTAACGTTCGCGAACATTTGTATAGTGGCGTAATCGTCGCCGTGGTTTATAATTTTCGATTTCCCCGTTAAATTCGTAGACAGTTATTAAAAAACGATTTTTATAACATATGATCCTCCGCGTTTGCGCGTATATTTACATAATACCAATAAATAATCTTACCACGAGGAGAGCAGACTCTATATAATACGGTCGTGTATATATATATATATATTATATATGTATATCGTATGGATCGAAGTTGTTTTTTGCGAGTGATCGATAAACGTCGGGCGTCTCGTATATCACGGCGTGATATTCGCGTCTGCACGTGAAGCAGCCGGTCGTCGTGGTCTGTGGTCGCGCGCGTATCCGTTCCTTTTTACCAAAGCGAAAACGTACGCAAATGAACAGTCGAATCGCGTCCCCCGAGCGATAGGGGAGGAAAACAAGAACAATGTTCAAAACGAACGGCTTTTGTTCGAATGCAGACGAGGGATCGCACGCGGCGGCTAACTTGATGACGCCGGATAACTCGACTTGGCGCGCGTACCGTCCTGCGGGCGACGCGTGCGAACGGCTACGGGGGCGCTCGGCCGACCGGCGCGCACCTTTTATAAGACGGTTTCGTGCCGTGCGTGCGTGTTCGGTTTTGTGTTTGGCATTTTTAATTTCGCACGCGTCATCGTCGCGCCAACTTTAAATAGCCGGAACAAAAACCTTTGTCTGTTCATTGATACTCCGTACACTCGCCTTTATCTAAACACCCACACACATATAAACGAGATTAAGCGTTTACTGTTGTTAATAATTTCGTAGTTAAGTTAAAAAGTTAAAAAAAACTAACCTAAGCTTTTTAAATTGAAATTTTCGAATTTTCATTGCCGAAAGTTAATTTTTTTTATCTCAACGCGTTCAAAAATCGAACGTCATGTTTAACAACGCGATTCGTGTTTTCAACGTCTACATTTGATATTTCGTACTTTTCCGTTATTATTTTAATCGCGCGTCGATATACCGAATCGCTTATTTTTTTCCGTCGAATTTTGCCGATTTAAATATCGGGTCCAAAAATAAATTTGACATTTTAAAAACGAATACCCGCGTTGTACCGTTAAACGCAACACTGTCAAGAAAAAAACAAGTCGTCCGGTACAACATAAATGTAAATACACAATATTACTAGTTATCGTTCGTAAAATTCTAAACGTTTAAACAATTTTCCGTAAAATACGCCGGAACGCCATTCGATTGCACGTTATAACTCAAGTCCCGTCAGACCTCCAAATAAGTCCATACCCCAATAATACCACAAGCTACCGCTTTTAGTTGTCCTCCGAAATCCGGCCACGGATGTCACCCGGTTCCGTGTAAATCGTTGTCGCGCTTTTCGCTACACAATTAACGGCCCTCGGCGCCGACTTCCGGATGACGTGCCGGTCGAAAAGCGCGACGTGTAACGACGTTATTATCAACTATAAATTATAAACGTTCGTTATTTATGATTGTTTCGTAGTCGCGTTAGCGCCGCGCGGTATCGTGTGTGAGCTTTCGGGGTTCCTATTACCGGGAACGGGATACGGTTTTGAATTATAGCGACGGAAAAAAAAACCCCATTTTAATTGGACGCTGGAAGCTTGTACAGCGATTGCGCGTATACATATGTACACGGGTAGGCAAGTATTATTATAATTAACGACCGGTTAATTTCGTGCCCCACTCCCCTCCTGCTCCGAAACGTCGTCGCGTTCGATACTTATTTTCGTAAACCGAGACCAGGCGATGATAGCTTTTCCGCGTGGACGGTTTCTATTCGTACAGTGGCCCCCGCTCCATAGCACCTTCGATCGTCCGTCTACCCGCAATTCGACGTATACGACAGTATTCGTGATGCGGGCGAGCTCCCCCGGAAATTCGTTCGATTAAATATTAATACACGTTACCAAAAGCTAGGCTTTTCGTTTTTGGGGTACTTTCGTATCCCGTCGTTTCAATATTGGTGTTCCTACTCGTGCGCCCCGCAACACCCCGTGCATGTGTATAACGTAGAAAATCACGGACGCGTAATCTAAGTCTGTATAGAATCTCCGTGGATGGATCATGACTATCGATTATTAAACATTTTTAACGAGAATTGTACGCGTAAGAATGTACTTTACGTACTTAACGTTGTTTATTTTAAACGGCGTCGAAAATAGGCAATTACAGTACACGAACGCGTACAAAAATTGATAATTACGACCTACGTGCAACGTGTAGACGTCACCATTCGGATAGTTACTTGAAACGTCCAAGCTAAAAATATCAACGAATTGTAGTAAAATTTAAGTCAAACGTAAAAGAACGAAGAAAAGAGAAGGAAGAGAGAAATAGAAAGAAATAGAAATAGATAGAATAGAAAGAAATATAGAAATAATAGAAAGAAATATTCCGTTTTATTATTATATATAATAAGTGTCGGCTGTTGTACTCAGAAAAATTGTAAACGTCTATTTTTCTACCGAATTTATAAATAGACATATCTCAGGCGCAATTCGAGGGGTTTTATCGGAAACGCGGTTAAAAATTTTCCCTTCGATATAGTAATAGAGGTGAATTGCCAAATCCTATATCTTATAGTGCCAAGTCAGGTGGAACCAGGTTTTAATTGCGGTAAAAGATCGTTCATAAGAAGCAGAACTAAAATTTTAAACGCAATTTTAAAACGCTTACATACAGTACGAAAGACACCCGCAGTAAGACTATTATTTTAGGATTATCGACAATCGTTTTTTTGTTTTCACGTATTCCAACATTTATTCTATATATTAGTACTCGAAACGTTATATGGAAATATTCGTTTCTTACTCTGTCAATAAATATAGTTTTATCAACGATGTTTCATTTATCTATTAACTATATGGCTGTTTTGAAACTTTCCGGTGAAAATTGTTTACCCAAGTTCACCATCAAAGTGTCTGAAACACGAAAATACTTTATTTTCGAACGTTCTTTAATCCGTGTATTAGAGTACGTTTACGGCTCTGAATGGTCGGAACTGGTAGTCGTCGAAACTAATTAATTTTCGAAATGATTAGGTTCGCGTGGTTTCCTTCTTTTCGTTAGATCGCGCTTACGTAATATTACGCATAAAAATTTTATCGTATGAACTATTTCGAAAATTCCGTTTAGAAATAAAAACGTGTAAAGTAATTTTAAAATTGTATTATACGACGTCGATCGTATAATATAATTGTGTAACCATAAAAAATAAGTTTGTCGCTTAACGATAATCGGGTTTTAGTTACGTATTATTAATAAACCCGTTATCGGATGAAAG
The DNA here is from genome assembly GCA_025469175.1 of Geopemphigus sp. TES_GeoC_2020. NCBI lineage: Eukaryota > Metazoa > Arthropoda > Insecta > Hemiptera > Aphididae > Geopemphigus > Geopemphigus sp. TES_GeoC_2020. Next base: position 53,713 of record JAIPRN010000518.1, on the reverse strand, counting down.
TACTGCATTGGTACGTGATTAATTCGGCTCAACTTGAAGTAACCCTTACATTTTGGTGGGCGTAGAGCTACACACACACACACACATATATATATATATATATTATAGTAGTCAAATTCTAGTAAATAAACCGAGAAAAAAATATTTTTGGAAATACTTAATTTTATTTATTATTATTAACGTGGATTTTAAGAGTAAAACGTTTTACAATATAAACACTTAAACATAAAATACGTTGTTATTTAACATTTATATAATTACAATATTAAATGTTCCGTTTTGAATAACAGTAGGCATTATCAGAGTGATTGCTGTACCGTGTCACAGGTAGTTAGGACCGTATCGGGACCACTGTTTTAATTTATACTTGCCCAGTTCGTCATAGGCGAAATCCGAAAATAGAACTATTTAGTGCCCTTCGTCCGGCGACAAGGCCAATTTAGTGTAAGAAGGTAACGTACAATTATTAATTAATTAAATTACAACTTCGGGTTAATTAATATTAGAGGTCAGTTTTATAGTCGCGTCGGTTATTAGAACTAAATTTAGACAGACTCGGGCGCGCTAATTTTGCTGCGAATAAAACAAAAGCGAGTAGAGCGCGCGTGTAGTTTTTGGAATTTATTCGGACCGAGCAACCGACTCTAATACAACGTAAATCGTATCGTATACGTAATTTACGTTACGAATTTCTACGCCCATTTACGAAGAATTTTACGGTGTACGAGAAAATCTCGTGACTACAGGTAAACTACGAGAAAATGGGTACGTCCCGGGATTTTTTGATTTTCGCGGTCGCTGGGTAACTATGATTTCCTCCCGTTACTACGCCTCTTCGTACGTTATCGTCGTAGCTGGTCAGTCATCGGTTGTCCAAATGGACACCCAAATTCTTCGAGAAATTCGAAATTCATTAACGGACTCTATTAACGTCAGTCGTTAACAAATGTTTACGTCTCCACTTCGTTAATAATAATTCTATGTCATCGAAAACGTCGTTTTTCCCGTACATATTTTATACATTTTACCAACGTATATAGCGAATAAGAGAAAACGTAAGTTTTTTAACGGAAACGACGTATCGAATATATATATATATATTCATACACGTATATGACGTGTAACACATCGTCCGCCATTTGTATTATCGGTTTATAGTTCGGAGATATAAAATTGATTTCACAACCCCGCGCGACCATAAACGTATAGTTCGTTTCGCTTCAGTTAAATCGATTTTCCCTAATGGTATTATTGTAGGGCGAAACGAGAGATTACGTATTGTGCGACATACACATCGCGTATGACGACCAAATTGAATACTTCGAATGACAAGAACGATATTGGCGTACGTATGTCGCTTCGGTTTTGTATTTCGGCGTTATGGAATAATATTTAATTCGAAAGACGAAAAGTTTTTATCGCGAAAATGTTCAAGTCGGGCGTTACGATAATATCCGCAGGTGACGTTGTTTCGCGTGGAGCGTATTAAATGTAACGAAACATTTGTTTGACCGCGAGTTGAAATTTTACTGTATTTTAAACAAACGGTTTTCGTTCGCGAAAATTCGGGTTTTTGCTTTTGTTTTTATAGATTGGGATCCATTCTCGTCCGTGTTCTTATTTTGAAATAACTTCGTATAATATTCGAAACGTTACAGTTTGAACCGTTACGAACGGAATGACATCGTCTACTCGATACCATCTATTTCGGTCAATTTATTAATCGGCCGAAATAAATCGTTATTACCTCTCCACACTACCTTTTCCACTCATCAATAAATACCTAGCTACACACACACTATTACGAATATTACTATCAGTTATCACATTATTACGTAATTGCGATTATTATATAAGGGAAAGGGCCCGTGTGGTCTATTGTCCCGGAACCGTGGCCGTGTACGGTCGCCGTGTTTTTGTCGTTCGATCGTCGACCATCACGCGTCTTGTGAAAGGTTCGTCGCGTTCTTTTTGTTAAACAATTTTTATCTCGTACTTAGCCGCTCAAATAGTGGTCAATATTACCTTTTACCGGTCGTTCGAACAGTCGCGTGTTGGCAATTAATTTATGTATACAAATCTAATAACTTAAATTGATTACGTTTTTACGACACTTACAGTCGATCGTTATTGACGAGCGTTTTGTGCGCATTTTTCGTATCGCGTAGATTTGTACGCGCGTATTATTAAATACTTGTTGTCGTAAATATAAGCCGGCCCCGGTTCGCGTTAACCGTGTAAGTAAATTCTTCGTCGTATTCATTTTAGTGGACATATTGTCGAGCCAAAGAAAGGGACCATAATTCGTTCGTACCGATTATTATTATTATTTAATATTTATTTCGCGCACTATTCGTCGTTGTTCGTTGCAATTTTTTTAGTACGAACGTGCGCTGCTTAACCGGGCGCTCGTGTAGAAAATTATTTTACGCTCCCCCCCCCGGGCCCCCCTACATCGTCCGAATCGGCGGTCGTTCTGTACGAAATTTCCGTGAAAACGTCCGACGCTAGTCCAAAACCCAGATACAGTACCGTATTCGAGGGCCTAACATTTAGACGCGTGTACGTTCGAATTCGTTACGACCAGTGTTTGTACGGTTTTACCGCGCGGTCTTTGTACGTAGCGCACACGCGTATAGTCCGTACGCACGGCCGGGCTTCGCGGAACGGAATATTCGCTTTGATCGGAAAACAACATAATTATAAAGCGCGAAAATTACGGGAACTTTAGAAGACTAACGCTGCTGCCACTGGCGCGAAATTCCCGTGTCCGGTACCCGTCCTAAACTGAAGCGGCCGTATTAATATACGCTACGCTTTGTCCGTCCGGCTTTTGTACATTCCCGGACAATTACACGGATATTCAGCCGAGCGCCCCACCCATCGTTAGCTAAACGAAACTTCAACTGTTAATGGACTTCGACTTTTATGCTCTCTAATTAGATAATGGCACGTTATCCGTATTCGCCGCGCGTAATTTCAACGCCGGACCCGATCCCGCTTAACGTCTGCAAGTGGAATAGTGTATAGCCTCTTCTTTCGGGGCCGCGCCGGCCGATTCTTCAAAAAGGTCGCACCCCGTCCCCCGTCACGCCCCACGCGCGCGCGTTATTACTATTATTATACGCCCTCGTCCGCCCGGCAAATCCGGCGTTATTAACGCGCTACGTGACGAGTCGTGTATGAAAGGTGGTATATAGGACAGAGCACGCGCGCCCGCTATGGTTCGTACGTGAAACGACTTTTTCGCACGTTCCCGCGGCACTGTATCAACCGGACGGACATTGTCGTTAATCGGGGTGTAAAAATTATACACGGATTATCGTTATTTTTTTTCTTCTCCGTCACCCCCTCGCGTCTTTTTACCGTCGTGGCCATAATTATTACGACGACGCGCGCTGAAAATCCTTTTCGGCGAAGGAAACGGTAATGGTCTTTAAATCTTCTCCGGGTAATTTATTACGTCCACGTCGGGCTCGTAGTACATCTTTTCGCTTTTTCTTATTCGTTAAATTTCAAAACAGATTTCGAGCGAAAATCACGGCCGAACCCGCCGCCGTCACACATTATAACGCGTCATAATATAGTCTACACACACACACGCGCATATATCCATATATATAGTGAGTGACGTAATTCGGGCGCGTATTTTAGAAAATATAAATTTTTAGATTTTAACACATCCTTGTGTTATTTATACACCGCGGTTGTCCAAATACGAGTTACTAAATCAATCGTGCGGTAATTATTGAGTTTTGTTCTTATACCTTAAAGACGATAAAATTGACCATGTAGCATATATTTCGAAGAAAACTATGTACTTGGAGGAATTCAAACGTAATTTAACTCGTTACGAGCGCCATTTTCCAAAAATCACGCTGTCGGTCCAATAACCGGACTATTAACGAAATGTTAGGATCTTCGGCGTTCGTATATTCCTCGGAAATAAATACGACAAGAAAACTAAACGGAAATCGTGATAGATAATTTCGAATAAACGGGTCGAAATAATAGGACGAACGTGCAAGAAAAACGTATTAAACATTTGCCAACGAATTTTCGCGTTATCGTTTAAACGAATATAGCGATATTTATATAGTTTATTATATTATATAGTTATAATATAATATATATTTATATATAATATATAAATAATAATAATATATATAGTTTATTATTATTAATTTTATTTATATAGTTTGAGGCGATCGCTAAAAATCTTAGATTTTCGTGTATCGCGTCCTTTTCATTTATAATAATCGATAACGGGCGATATTTAAAAAAATGAAAAACCCGACATTTTGAAGTTTAATTTTTCTAATACTCGACTTTTGAAAACACTCGGCCACGATATATATATATATACATACACGATTGGCTCAAATGTCGACGACACCGTTAATCCGAACGCGGGTCAACAGACAGACTGTAGCTGCAAAAGTGCACCGATAATAATATATATATATACACTAGACCGTAAGGTTTCCGCGAGAGTCGCGGGACTCGATACGCTATTTAATGGGACAGTGAAGTTTTAGGTAATCGTTCGCGAGGTGGTCCTCGGGGGAATAATACCAGTCAGTAGCGTTCGCGTTTGAGAAAATTATTATTACAATAGGTACCGGTCGGCCGTAGCGTTTTTCGTTTTCGTTCCCGATACGGTAGTATATTGCGCAACGTTGTTGCCGCGTGCTCCCGGACTTGCGTCATGCCCAAATCACAATCCAAGGAAGACCTTATCGGGTCTAAAGAGCAGCTGCGCGGCGATCGAAAATCCTTCGTTTTGCCGCCCGACTATGTGCTGTCGCCCACCGAGAAAAAGTTCCTGTTACTCGCCGAGCGAGGTGACTGCGCGTCCGTCCAGAGGTATGTGAATAAGTATACGCGCAGATATTTTGGAACGGGTCAATATTTCCCGGATGGGAAAAACGTCGTTCGAATCGGGCGCAATATTTCACTTATCCGTTAAACGGGCAATTTCGGTTTCCGACGGCTATTTTGGTCGAATTATCGTTAGACGCTTTATACGAATACGTCGCGTACCAATTTCGATAATTCAATAATTCGTCTAAATCCGGTTTCGTTCCGTCTCGTTTAAATCGGATAAATCTCGTCGTCGTGTCCGTTTCCTATATTGAACGGTTTCATATTTTATACTCGTAATAAAACGCGCAGGTTACTGGACGAGCACAAAGGTCAGCCGGATGTACTGAACATCGATTGCACGGACCCGTTGAACAGATCGGCGCTGATTACGGCCATAGAAAACGAAAACATGGACTTGATACAGTTGCTGTTGAAGGCCGGGATCAAGGTGAAAGACGCGTTGTTGCACGCCATAAAGGAAGAGTACGTGGAAGCGGTAGAACTGCTGTTGGAATGGGAGGAAAAAATACACGTCGCTGGAGAGCCGTACGTGAGTAAAGAGGCGTCCCCGCCCGAGTGTCGAAATCCGGGCGTTTCTCGGCTAATTCTTGGACGGGCCGGAGGAAACCGTGGCGGCTCGTACGAAACGAACGCGCGAATTGATAATTCACACGCCGAATTCGCGTTCGATTTTCTCCGATCGCCCTGAGTACGAGCCGAGAAACGCCGATGACGGTACCCGCGGTCTATACGACGCTCGCGCACTAACGTCCGTTTCCACGCAGTCTTGGGAAGCGGTGGAATCGTCGGCGTCGACGTTCACGCCCGACATATCGCCGCTGACGTTAGCCGCTCACATGAACAATTACGAAATACTGAAGATTCTTTTGGACCGGGGCGCCACGCTGCCGATGCCCCACGACGTCAGGTTCGTTCTATACGTGCCGCCGCGTACGTGCGGCGTCCATTTTGTCGGACGCGTGATAAACGTATACGTAAAGCGAATGCGAAATAATCGAATTACAGCGTCGCTATAAAAATTAAATGTCCGAAACGCTGTCAAACGGAATTAATTAATAGTCGAACGCCGTATACGTAGGTCGGCGGCGTAGCGTGGGAGCGCCGGTAGCAAGGACGCACGATTCCTCATGGGAGGTATACACACGACCGGAAGGTCAAAGGGTTTTTAATTAATCGAAACCGCCAAAGTAACCACGGTTGGTACACACACACACACACACACACACACGCATGTTTCGTCGGGTAATCCGTTTTAAAAAAAAATTATTTAAAAACGGAAACGCTAAGTTCTAAGCGGGCAATATCGTGCGGATAATACGAATAATAATTATTAAAGGCGTTTGTTATACGAATTCGGATAATATACGCGACTTTCGATATTCGCGTTTGTAATATTGTTCACTAGTTTACTCCTCGCGAATAAAATTGGTTAAGGACCCATGTACACCGTGTTATCGTGTAAATACGACTGAATAATGTTCGAACGGTAGTTAATAAATACGAACTCGTTACGATTAAAAACTCGTTTTTTTACTAACTGAATTCGGGCGAGGTTCTAAACTGATCCCTAAAAAACTACCGTCCCTTCCGTGTTTACGTACGGTCTTGCGTCGAAACGACAAGTTAATATTGCAGCTCGTCCGTAGTAAAAAAAGAAAATAGTTTTTTTTTATTCCATTAAACGACGGTAAATATACTAAAAAATTAATTCGGTGATATATACCACCACCCGTTATTAGATCGTGTATTTAAACACGCGAGTTTGTCGGCTAGAATCGTCCTTATTCAAATCGTGTATATGTACGTAATCTTGCACGTAAACTATAACCTTAAATCGATAGGGTGACAACCCGGGGAACAACACAGCCACCGGCTGTGTCCAATTAACTTTCCTGATATTGTGCTGTGACAAAAAACGATTTTATGTCGCGAGTATTGTTTTTCGATCGGTATGGTTTTATTCGTCTAATAAAACGAGCGTTTAGCGCGGAAAATTAAAAACGACGAATTTACGGTTTATAAGTTTACGTCCCAACAAACTGAGATACTTATTTTCGGATTCGAGGAGCGTACGTTCGAACGCGTTTAATACCTAATCGATTTGTATAAACACGCGTGATGTACTTCAGGTGTGGTTGTGACGAGTGCATCACGTCCAGTACACAAGATTCTTTGCGCCATTCGCATTCGAGAATAAACGCCTACAAAGCACTGTCGTCTCCGTCCCTTATAGCTCTATCGTCTAGAGATCCGCTATTGACCGCTTTCGAATTGAGTTGGGAGCTTCGCCGACTTAGCACCATGGAATCTGAATTTAGAAACGAATACAACGTGAGTATACAAATTCGTCGGTTCGCCGCGATATTCGCTCACACATACGTACATATATATATATATATATAAATATATATATTTGAGATTGAACCGCGGAAACGATTTTAACGGAATGAATTTTACGTGAAAATTTAAAATACGATTTTGTACAATAAAGTACAATAAATCACCAAAATTAGTTTATATATATAAACGTCACCGCGACCTATATCGATTGTTAACGATCATTTTGCTATTGACCGTATACACGTAATGTCGAAATTATGTCCACAGGAAATGAGAAATACGGTTCAGACGTTCGCGACGTCATTGCTGGATCATGTAAGAACGTCGTACGAACTGGAAATAATGTTGAATCATAATCCGAAAGGTGATCCGTGGGAACCCGGCGAGAGACTTACGCTGGAACGTTTGAAATTGGCCATCAAATATAAACAAAAAGCGGTAATGGCGTCGATTTGACGAATTAATTTTGGTTTTTAACCGTCCGGATTAAAAGATACGACCGCCCGTATTGTTAAAAATATTTTCGTATACGGAAATAAGAACTCTACGATTTCGCGAAAATTCGTTTTTACGCTGTTCACGTAAACATGTCACACGCGAGCATTAAATAACGATAAAGGGCTTAAGTCGAACAAAAAAAAAAAAAATGTAATAATTATCGCTCACCGCGACACGTACGTACGTGTATTGTGCACATGTAGAGCGCGGTTTTGACACAATAACTACACCGCGAAACGTACATTAGGTATTTCTCGACACAACGTAACAATAACAGTCCGCGACGAAATATGTTCTTCTTCTGATAGGTTTCGACCTTTAAGACCAGCCCGTCGAACAAATTTTTCGCCACCTTTTCCTATCATTTTCCACTTCTATCCATTGTCTTTTCGGTCCCACTACTTTCACGTCCTTTTGAACACAAACGTCTCACTTTGAACGTGCTCTTTTACCAGTCGAGTCACGCTTAATAACCGGTTTAATAGGCGAGCCCTCTTTTCTCCAAACGTGTCCAGCTCACATTCCCTTCATAATGTTACTACGCATCTGGTCGTCGAAAGAAATTCTCCAATTTCTTCAGGTCCCGTAAATTCTTGGTAGAATTTTTCGCTCAAACACTGCGCGTCTCGTTTCTCGACTATATCGTTAGTACAACAAGCCTACTGTTGCGTTACCTAGCGTCGCTCCTTCAGCCACGTTAATTTCCCGTAGAACCGAATTAAACACGTGTTAGCAGATTGTTTTTCGATTCGTCCGAGAAACGATAACGGGCGTTCCAATTTATTTGAACGAAAGACAACGTTTAGTTTACACCCGTTCGGGCGGGTCGCCGGACCATTCAAAAGCTATAAAACCGCGCACAACTGTCGTCCAAATGCCGTCGTCGGCTAACATCCGCGCGTGTGTGCGTAGTTCGTAGCTCATCCGAACGTGCAGCAACTGTTGGCCGCCATATGGTACGACGGTTTGCCGGGTTTCCGTAGGAAAAGCATGATCGGGCAAATGATCGAAGTCGGCAAACTGGGCGCCATGTTCGCGATGTACGGTTTGATGTACATGCTGAATCCAGATTCGAAAATGGGCCAGCTGATGAAGAAACCGTTTATAAAGTTCGTTTGCCATTCGTCGTCGTACGCGTTTTTCCTGAGTATGCGCGCTGCCGCGTCCGTACGAACCACCCCACTAATTAGTGTACGCGCGCGCCTATTTTTGTGTGCCGTGTAATAGCGTTGCTGGCGCTGGCGTCTCAGCGAGCCGAGTTTTTGGCCTTGGAATGGATCGACACCGAATGGACGAGATCGATACTGGACGAAATGACGAGAAAAGAGAGAGGATCGATACCTGGTCCCATCGAAGTCGGCATCATATTGTACATTATAAGTGAGTGGCTAATTTTCGCCGTAGTTTTCTCCCGCCGTGTGCGTACAATTCTATAGACCGTTTTGTCTACTATGGCCTATACGCGTAGGCATATACATTTAGGCAGTTAGCTATCTAATTAATGTGTTTGTCGCGCCGTAACAGTTGTACGCCGATATTTTTACACGATTTAACAAAGACAACGGGTTTTCTTTAGTATTTCGAACACGTTTGGACGATAAAATTAACCTCGTGTAATTCGGAAAACTATTAAACTCGGGGAATAATACGAAATAAACCAAAGTCCGACATATACCCTAACCGAACACCCATAATAGTTTCGTCAATGCGCCGCAGGTTTGATATGGCGAGAAGCGCACTCGTTGTACTCGGACGGTCTGGTGGAATACGCGGCCGACTTGTGGAATATAGTCGACTTCATAACGAACGTGTTTTATATGGTGTGGATAAGTTTGCGGTTTTCGTCGTGGTACATTGTTCAGGTTAGTTTATCGGTTTAAGTTATAATTTTAATATATTACTTTTATCTGGCGCGACTAGTATTTTTAAAATAACGTAAGCGGTCGTTTGTTTATTCAACGCGTTTTTCGTTTCGTTTTGTGTGGTCCTATATTGTTACGTTAAAGTAAGAAACCGCGTAGTGACGCGAAAATTGTATTAAAAACGTCGAAAACGCCGGAAAATAAATTCATATTTTCGAGGTATATAACCCGTAGCCGTAAAAAACGTCCCCTAGGGATAACACGTAAGTAGTGAAATATACGTATTTACGTCTAAAACGGAAAACAAAAAGCTTTTCCCGCTCCCGTTGTACTGCGTTTGTATGAAGCGCGCCGAAAAATCCGTACGAAAATGTATCTATTATATTCGTGATTTTCAAAAATATTTTTTAACGAATAACTCGTCTAATCCGTGTATCCGTAACGTGTTATATATATATATATATATAAGTATACGGATATGTACTACTCGTGTTGTGTGAAATTATTTATGTACGAAAAACGATCATTACCCACACACTACTTCGTTTAATTTATGCGAAATATAATATTATAACCGTCGGGTAAATGCTTCTTCATTACATTACCCATATTCTCGTGGGACGGACACTGCCGGGAACATAAGGTGTATATCTAGCTTCCTAAAACCGCCAATATGTACGGGAAAACAATCGATCGTAAAAATTAAAAAAAAAAACCCAAATCGTCGCGATTTCGTTCCGCTAGGGTTGTCAAAAAACCCAAATCGCGAAACTTTTGAAACGAACGCCTACGATACAAATTCGAACGTTCCAAAAACGAGAATATTAACGAATATCTCGTAGCGGTGCGCGTTTACCGATTTTCACGAGAAAAAACCGTCACGATACAATAAGCGTTGTGGTATCGTGTTTTTGTAACGGAAAGACGACGGTAATGTTCGCGTAGTCTTTTAACCTTTTATCCGGTACAGTAATCGAGAATAAATTTACGACGTTCGTCGAGTAATATATTTTTACTTACACGAACGTCACAAAATAACGTAATCGTCGCGACCGACACTCACTAAACATCAGTCGTATCAAACTGAAATTGCGTTTGTTACGTCAGCCCGCAATATCAAAAGTGATAACGCGATCAAATTTATTATCGGACGATAACAACGGATCGGTATCGGTTACCGCGGGCGCTTATCACTGTTTACCATTTTTTAAGGTTATGTGTTTATGTTTATTAAACGCTAAAACGATACGACCGTCGTTAGTTCGATTCGATACGACGGATGTGAGTGATTTTTTGTGATCGACCGATTTCGGTTTTTTGTGATTTACTGCCGGAACCGTTCGACGAACGGCTCCGGGCTACACGCTCGAGCGCCCGACAAATGGTGCGTGCTGTTCGGCCATCGTGAACGAAGACTGATCGTCTCCCAATGTTTTCGCTTTGCAAACAAACCCGCATACCGACATCGGTGGAGCACGCCGTTTACTGTCATTTCTTCAGTCGTGTGGAGAAATGCCTGGTGGTGGCCGGCGTCAACATTCTGCGTGTATATCGACTAGTGCCCACCGACACGACGTGTCAGCCGCCCAAAACCAAATTCGAATGTCTGGCCCAGTACACGTTGTTCGGTAACGTTTCGTGTTTGCAGTCCATCACGCTATGCCCGAATTCGCCGGACGCGCTGTTGCTCAGTTTCTCCGAGGCAAAGTTCAGCCTAGTCGAGTACAATCGCGACACACACTCGCTGCGCACATTGTCATTGCATTACTTCGAGGACGACAAGTTCAAAGACGGTCACACCCAACACTGGGCGCCTCCGTTGATCAGAGTGGATCCTGACGGCCGTTGCGTAGTCGGTTTGGTTTACGGTCGTTATTTTGTTGTACTGCCGTTTGGTCGCACTGTCGACGTAAACATCAAGACCACACAAGTAATGCCCAGCTATACAATAGCCATTACTTCGATCGATCCCAAGATGAATAACATAATAGATTTTGATTTCCTACACGGATACTACGAACCAACTTTGCTCATTCTCTACGAACCAGTTAAAACTTTTGCTGGACGTATAGCTGTTAGAAAAGATACGTGCGCTATGGTAAGTTTTGTTCCAAAAATGTCAATTTCATGGTCGCTATTTACTGTTAAGTTCAACAAAGATTTTTTGTTTATAGGTGGCCATATCATTGAACATTCAACAACATGTGCATCCTGTTATTTGGTCTTTAGATTCACTTCCGTATGATTGTCAAAAAGTGATTGCTGTATCGCGTCCAATCGGTGGTGTACTTATTATGGCTGTTAATTCACTCATTTACCTCAATCAGAGTGTACCTCCATTTGGCATTGCCCTTAATTCTATAGCCAAAACGTTGACCAATTTTCCTTTGGGACAGCAAGAAGATATTAATCTGGTTTTGGATCGCGCTACTGCCACATTTATATCGAGTGATAAACTAGTAACATCATTATGTAATGGAGATCTTTATGTAATTACGTTGTATGCTGATAACATGCGTGCAGTAAGAAGTTTCCATTTTGAAAAATGCGCTTCCAGTGTACTGACCACGTGTATAACTGTGTGTTTGGACTCTTATTTATTTCTCGGTTCTAGACTTGGTAATTCATTGCTTTTAAGATACTACGCACGGTCTCAGAGCAATGATGACGAGCCCACAATTAAGCGGAAGAAATTGGATGAAACTGACGAAGATCTCATTGAATTAGAAGTGTATGGTAGTGAAGTGCAAACATCGATTTGTTTAGAAAGTTATAGTTTTGAAGTATGCGACAGTATTATAAATATTGGACCATGTAGTCAAGCATCGTTAGGTGAGCCAGCTTATATTTCGGATGAATTCAATGGTGACGAACATGATGTCGAACTGTTATGTACATCTGGCCATGGTAAAAATGGAGCATTAAGTGTCCTTCATCGTTCAATCAAACCTCAACTTGTCACTACATTTCATTTAGATGGCTATAAAGACATGTGGACTGTACAAAGTGATAATGATTTCCATAGTTTTATGATATTGACAAACGCTGAATCGACTTTGGTACTTCAAACTGAAGAAGAAATCAATGAATTGGATTCGTCTGGATTTGCTACACAAGAGCATACCATTTTTGTATGCAACATGAATAAATTTATATTACAAGTGTTAAAATACTCTGTAAGATTGCTTAATGGTTCCGAGCTATTACAAAGTGTTCCTTTAGATTTTGGTTCACCTATAATACATGGATCTAACTGTAATCCCTACGCTGTATTGTTGACTGAAGATGGACAAATAATAGTGTTGACTATTAAATTGACAGGAAGAATCTTATTAATGCGTCCAACAAACTTTGAACAAACACCACTTACACAGACCTTGACTGTGTACCGTGATGTAAGTGGATTATTTTCAAGTACCATGCCAGCCGCTGAAATTCCTTTGGCTGGTCCAAAATTTAAACATGAACATTCCATCCACGATTCTGTGGAAGATGAAGAAGAAATGTTGTATGGTGACTCGAGCGATTTGTCATCCAAAGAAACATCTCACAGTTGTGTTTCAAATAAAAATACTTTGTGGTGGTTAAAGTTTTTAGAACAACCAATACCAACATATTGGGTGATTTTAACACGAGACAATGGTTATATGGAAATATATACTTTACCCGATTTTACAATAAAATATCGAGCCGCCAATTTAGACGAATCGCCTCTTTGCCTTAAAGACAGTTTAGAAGATGGTTGTTATTTCCCTAAAAAAACTGAAATAATTAAAGAAATTTTGGTAGTGCCACTTGGATATCAAGAAAAAAGACCTATTATGTTCGTTAGATTGGATAACGAGGTAAACGAATAAATATTCTATATTGTCCCTATAACCTAATTGATTATATTAAATTTTTCAGGTGGTTATTTACGGTGTTCATCGACACCCAGAAGGTACATTGAAAATGCGTTTTCATAAAATGACTTCGCTGTTAACATTTCAGTCGAAGTCGGGTAACTGTCTAGAAGGGACGTCATTGTTGCGTTATTTCACTAAAGTAGCTGGCCACAACGGTGTTTTTTTATGTGGACAAAATCCCCATTTAGTATTGTTCACTGTACGAGGTGAACTAAGGTGTCATCCGTTGCATATAGATGGGCCAATTATTTGTTTTGCTCCTTTCCATAACGTTAACTGTTCACAAGGTTTTCTATACTTCAACTTTGAACACAAATTACGAATATCCATATTACCCACACATTTATCGTATGACGAACCTTGGCCATTAAGAAAGGTACGTGTTATCGTAGTAAAATTGTTTTTATTGTTATTTATATATTGTACTATTATAAGTGTATATCGATGAAAGAATAGTTAAAAACGGTAAAGTTCCTTTATTTTTTTTAATCGGAAATTTTATACTTTGATAAAACTTATTCATGCTTTATTTATTTAAAGAACTGTTTCTAACAAATTTGAATTTTGTTTTTATTTGAATTTTTAAATATTTATTTGAAAACATGAAATTAATATTAAATTTTACCACGCATAAATATTTGAACAAAAAAAATCTTTTTCTGTTATAAATCTTACTTTTATCTTTAGTAAGAACAAACAAATTAATTAATTGAAACAAAAAATAGTGTTTTTTGATTATATAAAAAACATTGTTAAAATTTCAACATTTGCAGTTTGTTACCTTTTATAATTCTAAAAAAATGATAATATTGGATATATTTAATACGTATTTAAATAAAATTTTTTTATTTATAGGTTCCACTTCGCAAGACACCCCATTTTATAGCCTATCATTTGGAAACAAAAACCTATTGTGTTGTGACTTCTTTATCTGAACCGTCAAATTCATATTATCGATTTAATGGCGAGGACAAAGAACTGACTACTGAGGAACGTGATCCCCTCTTTCCACTACCCACACACGAAGTGTTTACATTGGAGCTGTTCTCTCCTGCGTCTTGGGAGCCAATCCCAGATACGAGTATTGAGACTGAAGATTGGGAATATATCACTTGTTTGAAAAATGTTGCTTTGGCGTATGAGGGAGCACGCAGTGGTCTCAAAGGCTACATAGCAATGGGAACAAATTATAGTTATTCGGAAGATATCACGAGTAGAGGGCGAATATTCTTGTTCGATATAATCGATGTTGTTCCTGAACCTGGAAAACCGCTGACAAAAAACAAAATAAAAATGATTTACGCCAAGGAACAAAAAGGTCCGGTAACAGCTATTACGCATGTTGTTGGGTTCTTAGTGACGGCCGTGGGTCAAAAAATTTATATTTGGCAACTCAAGGACAATGATTTAATCGGCATAGCGTTTATAGACACTGAGGTCTATGTACATCAGATGTTAAGTATTAAAAGTTTGATACTGGTTGCTGATCTCTTCAAGTCCATTACACTACTTCGGTTCCAGGAAGAATACCGTACCCTGTCATTAGTATGTCGTGATTCCAAACCGCTTGAAGTGTTCGACATTAATTTTCTGATCGATAATGCAGAACTTGGCTTCTTGGCTTCAGATAAAGACCAAAATTTGCTTCTCTATCTATATCAGCCAATGGCACGTGAAAGTTACGGTGGTCAGCATTTGATTCGTCGTGGAGATTTCAACATTGGGTCGAATGTGAACACATTCTTCAGGCTTCGCTGTAAACAGTCCACATTAGCGGCTGAACGACGAAAGACTATTGGCTCTGATAAACGACACGTGACCATGTACGCAACATTGGATGGTTCAATCGGGTATATCGTGCCAATACACGAGAAAAACTACAGAAGGTTGTTGACATTACAGAACATGTTGGTGAAGAATTTAACACACTTGGCTGGATTAAACCCGAAGGCGTATCGTAGTTTCAAAGCAACTGTCCCAGAAAGGATGAATCAAGCCAAGAGAATAATTGATGGCGATCTTGTGTGGATGTTCGTGACATGCATGAACGCCAGACAACGGAACGAAATTTCTAACAAAGTTGGCGTGAAAACAATTGAATTATTGCAAGACATATACGATTTAGACAGGACCACGTGGCATTTTTAATATTATCGCGCCAATCTTATGGCGAATTGTGTCCCTGACATCCAACCACAATATTTACGTTTTGTTGGGGACTTTGAATTTTAAGTCTGAATGTTTAGTTAAAAATTTCGCTGTATATATATATATATATCGATACAATTTATTAATAGGTATAGGTATGTTGGGTGTATGTTATCACTGGAAATTGATATTCTGCGAGCGAATAAAATCGCTATATATATATATATATATATATTATAATAATAATAATAAACCGGTATTTATTAAGAACAATTTTGTGTAAAAAAAAATATTTTTGTTTTTTCAAAATTCAACTTTGTATAATTTGTTGTGTGTAATTTTTTATCGATAGAGATACATATTTTTTTATTTTAATTCATTCACCGACGTTATATTTTATATAATCGCTGTGAGCGTACTTTTTTTTATCGAGTTTTAGTATTTACCGCGAGTTCGACATTTTGTTGTTCTTCGGTACTAAAAAATTGAGAGTCTCGTAATACTGCGCGCGTGGAATGTTTACATTTAGTAGTGACCGATCTAGAGCGCACAATTTTACGGGGCATTCAACAAAGTCGTTCGATTATTCGTTTCGGGCGGAGAGTATTTCAAAATAATTTATCGTTAATACGAACGTTCGAATAATAGCGATTTCGATCATTCATCGACGAATCGATACGGTAAAATAATTGTGTTTCGTTAATAATCGATAACGTTTCAAAAACAACGCAAACAAAGAATCGTCGAATTCATTAATTTTCGAGTTATTATATTCACCGACGTTCGAACGTATAATTGGATCGAACTGTGCCCGTTGGATTAAAAAGCGGGGACGGAATACTTGATTTAACGCTTAAAACACGCGGTTATAAAATCGCGTTCCGCCTTACGGAATACGAAAAAATCCCCTCGCGACCTTTTTCCCAATTGAACTACTTCGATACAATGTGTAAATTTTCCTTTCCATGCATCCGCTCTGGTTACGGTAACACGATGAACGTCAAACGTGTAATCGCTTTCAAAATCGCCAGATTTTGTCGTTCGCTGTTCGTGTTACAGTCGCCGAGCGGAGGCTTGGTGAAAATTGATCGTTTTCCGTCGGCCGCCGATATTTTGTTCGTTCCGACCGATACATTTTCGGTCGAACTGAAAATACGACGGGCGTATTAACGTAAATACGGAAAGACGACGTGGACAATCGGAATATTCGCGTTCGGTTCGCTCGACTATTGGCGTCCCTTCGAGCGCCGATTTTCGTTATAAAACGCGTTCGTCTATCGTCACATTGTTGACGGCAAAACATATTATTTCGGTTACTCAAACCTTCCCCGCCGAATCGGCCGTACAAACGTTTGTTTTCGTGTTTTAGAGAGAATATAGCCAAGGCTATGATCCCTGGTTACTGCGGGAAAACTGGGATAAGTTCGATCCGCACCTGGTGTCCGAGGGAGCGTTCGCTGCCGCCATGATATTCAGGTACGTACGTCATCGCGCGCGTATTCGAAATACGGAAACGATCGCGAAAACCAAGTTGCCTTTTGCCGCTCGTAGAAATATCCGTCGCCGAGTTATCGCTTATATCCGACACAGGATCTCAAATATTGGCAAATCGGTACCGAAATCGCGCGTTATTGCGAGAAACGAAATGGATTGGCCGCGTTCGCTATTTTTTATTTACGAAATAAAATCCCGCGCGATCGCCGTAATTTCGAACGTAAACGAACGCGTAGAGCGATACGGGCCAACTCGAAACGTTTATAACGTCAACTATCGGATTCGAGATGTTCGACTTAAGCTCTATGCGCGTATTTGTTTTTTTCAAACGTTCTCGAAACGTCTTAAGCCCTCTCAACTCTGTAAATACGTTCCCGCTACAATACGGAGATATTACCACAGTCGGAGTAAAATATAAATTAGTTTTTTTTGTTAAAGAAACGGACGAATAATAATAATACTTAAACGAGCGATTTCTTTCGTTTTTCGTTCGACGAAAATACATTTCGGCAAGGCGAACGGCGTCGTTTACGCGATGACTAATTATTAGCGATGGGTGTACGTTTTTAGTTCGTACAATTCAAATGACGATGAAACGTACGCTCTCGTAATTCGGGACATTTCCGAAGTATGTCGGGGCAAAAGTTTCGATTCGTCGACGTCCAACGCGCGGGCGCGTGCCATGTCGTCAAATTCGTGTTTTAACGTCGGACGACGGCGCTTATCGTGCGCGATCGCGAATAAACGTCGAACGAATTTTACAGTTTCTTGAAGCTCGTGCACATATTCAGCGTGAACCCGCACTTGGGACCGCTTCAGATATCGCTGGGCCGCATGATCATCGACATCATAAAATTCTTCTTCATCTACACACTGGTGTTGTGCGCTTTTGGATGTGGTAAGCACGATTCAAATGGAACAATTTGGCAGGAGGGGGGAGGATTCGTTTGGGATTATTATCGATCGAAACGGGACGGACAATAACGGCGAACTCGAGAATGCCTACCGGGGAATACAGGTTACGTCGAATTTCGGCTAAATCCCGTTGGGTAATACAACGCGCGCGATCGTACCGATTGGTTTTCTCAATTCAGCGCGACGTTTCCCAATGTTCCAGGCACATAGCTAAGGGATGACCCGGCTTATCTGCACCCATTTACTGGCTACGATCGGATAACTTTTTTTATAATTTTGTCTTAATTCAAGAACGCCGGAGTATTATAGAGTTAAAATCTCGATTTTCGAAACGTCTTACAAATACCCCGCGGTATATAGTACACGGCGGTTATGCCGTGCGTCTGAAATTCGAAATTTTTGTGAAAAGTCAACTTGGTATATTTTTTGAACGGAAGGAGGCGTATACGGCTATCCCCGAGTGAAGCAATGTGACTCCGAACGAATGGCGAGTTAATTTCACGCTTTTCGTTATTATAATCGCGTCGTCTTTGGGAACGCAATACGGTCGATTTCTTATAACGGAGCTTCGTTGTCGTCCAAGAAAAGGCGTCGATTACCGAAGACCAATTATCCGGACAGATAAAACGCGCGTCCCGAATCGTTTTTCTACTTTCGCGACAACCAACCACGGCCGATAATCCCCACGCGCGATTCATTTTGCATAGGTTTGAATCAGTTGCTCTGGTATTACGCGGACTTGGAGTCGAAAAAATGTTATCACGACAACAGCTCCGTGCCGGATTTCGACCAAGAGGACAAGGCGTGCTCGACGTGGAGACGATTTGCCAAGTTCGTATTTTAATAGTCACATAGCGGGCGACTGTTTACGAATGGTTTCGAACAACGGTGTGCGATCGAACGAGACGGGGGAGGGGGCGAAAAGGGCTTGGGAAAGCGAAAAAGATGACGTGTGATATCGTTTCGTACGGTACTGTATCGCGAGTTGTATCACGGATATTTTCTATAAGTGGTAACGAATATCTAAAACGTGTTCGTTTAAAAACGCCTTTATCGATTAAACTATGTGTTTTATTTTAGTAGTTGTTACAAAATAAAGAGTTTCACCTTTGCAATAAACGATATTTTCCAAATCAATTTCGGTATCGCGATAAAGGCGTTTAAAAAAAACTTTCGATTACTGGCAATATTTCTTCGACCCGTTTTGCTTCAACTTCCGTGTGCTTGTTTGCGAAATTCGCGGTTATTGCAATTGCCCCAAACCTACCTGGAAATTATTTTCTTTTAAAACCTAAATTAACAATCGAAATATCTTAAAATTGTTTTAAATTATACTTATTTTATCGAGTCTCGGACATTTTTTTTACGACGTACCGTGTATTCCGTTTACTATTAGCTTCAATTCAGACGTCAAATTCATACAGTCGAGTGTTTTTTCCCGTTGTTTTTGATTTCCGTTTAACAATAATTATGTAAACGCACAGCATTTTCGAAACGTCTCAGTCACTGTTTTGGGCCGGTTTCGGTCTGGTGGATTTGACGGCGTTCGATCTGACGGGGATTAAGAGCTTCACGCGGTTTTGGGGCCTGCTGCTATTTGGATCCTATTCGGTCATCAACATAATCGTGTTGCTGAACATGCTCATCGCCATGATGTCCAACTCGTATCAGATCATTTCCGTAAGTGTCGTCCCACGCCGAACACCACGCGAATTGGTCGGGCCCGGTGTGTGTATCGTCCCTTTTGTTTGGTGCAGGAACGATCAGACATGGAATGGAAGTTCGCACGCAGCTCGTTGTGGATATCATACTTCGAGGATGGGGACACAGTGCCGCCGCCGTTCAATTTGTTCCCGTCGTTAAAAAACGTGAAACGCGTCATCGGCCTAGACAAAACGAAGCGCACGTCCGGATCGATGATCGTATGTACCGTGCGATGTATTTTTTTATTACCGTAACCCGACACAACCGTCGGAGAAAGTTGTATTAATCGCGTCCGGTGGTTTGGTAATTTAGTTCAAGTCGCGGGAGAAGGCGCTGATACGGCACGACATCGTTATGCGGCTGTTGGTGAGACGGTACGTGACTGCGGAACAGCGGAAGACCGAAGAGTTCGGTATCACCGAGGACGACGTGATGGAGATACGGCAAGATATATCGTCCATGAGGTTCGAGATGATCGACATATTCAAGCAAAACGGGTACAAGACGCCAGTGAAGGAACACGATTCGAACGTTGGTGAGCGCGCGTGTATTTTCATTTTATGTATGGTGGCCGGCGGTAAAATCTGACCGGGAACGAACCCGCCGTTTCGTCTCGTTATCGTTAATCGAGAAAATTCGCCGGCGGGTTCGTTGCCGTCGTCGTACGCGAATTTGAATAACGCGTAAACGTTTTCGCGCGTAGCCCAAGGGAAGAAGGGCCGGGTGATGGAACGCCGGTTGCTGAAGGACTTCCAGATCGGGCTGGTCGAGGGACTGATACAGGATGCGATCTCGTCAAGCGACAAGGGACCGAAGGACGTGTTCAGCAAGATTGCCAAGGCGATCGGCCGGCGGACTAGCCAGGGCGGCAGCAAGAAGAAGGACTGGAACGCGATGGTGAGGCAGAAGAGCGTGATCAAGGACCCGATCGGCAGCACAGCCGAGGGCACGGAACGGCGGCACCGGCAGAGCGTTCGCCGGTACATTCTGGACCACCAGAAGGACAGTCTGCTGTCCATGGACACGGACAAGCTGATCGAGTACAATCCTCGGCTGGCCGACATCGCGCCCGCGGCCCGGGTGGCGTACGCCAAATTTAAGATACCGAAAATCAAACAAGAGTACGAAGAGAACACGGGCGAAGGGACGTCGTCGGATGGGGCATCGCC
This sequence comes from Geopemphigus sp. TES_GeoC_2020, assembly GCA_025469175.1. NCBI lineage: Eukaryota > Metazoa > Arthropoda > Insecta > Hemiptera > Aphididae > Geopemphigus > Geopemphigus sp. TES_GeoC_2020. Next base: position 32,791 of record JAIPRN010000518.1, on the reverse strand, counting down.
CACCGTGAAAGTGGTGGACGAGACGGCGGAGAAGAGGAGCTCGACGATCGTCCGGCCGAGGCCGAAAAGCAAGCGGCAGACACCCGTGGCGGGCGCTCTGCCGTTCCCGTCGTCGTCTGCCGACAAGGATGGCGGTGGCGACGCCGCCACAACCGCGGACAAAACCGACGCGGAAACGGTACCGGCTCGGGAAACCGTACCGGCGGCGGCAGATCCGATCGCGGTGTGTGCGTCACCGTCAGGAATAATGGCGCCGGCGGTGTCGGTGGTGGACGACGGGGACCGAAAACAGGACGTGGACCTCGGGACGACGAAGGACTCGAGTACGGAGAAGAAGGTAGACGATAAGAAGGTGGACGATAAGAAGGTGGACGATAAGAAGGTAGACGATAAGAAGGTGGACGATAAGAAGGTAGACGATAAGAAGGAGGAAGACGGTGGCAAACGGTTGAAGCCGGAGTCTCCGAAACGGTCGGCCAGTCCGAAGAAACAAGGAGGCAAATCGAAAGTTACCGGCGAAATATTGACCGGGTGGCTGTGAACTGTGTGAAGGGATGGGTGATTGTGATTGTACAATAAAACGTGTACCGGGACGATATGTCGTTCGTAGTCTCGTTATAATCGAATACAAAACCATTGTACGCGCGGAGTTTTTATTTTCTAACAAACCGAACGGTCGTTCGACGAGACTGTTGGCGGGGCTGTGTGCCAGAGCCGTATTCGTTGAAACGAAAATAACCATTCGTCCTAAGTCGTCCGCGACGATGGCTCCGCGTTTTCCCAAATTTTTCGTTTTCGTGTATAGCCGTAACACGCCCCTACCTCGTCGGTCCGAGTTTAGTTTCGGTTTAACGTCGGCCCGCCACGCGGTCACCTTTGTCGACGGTCGTTAGACAACCGTCTATACGCCAGGTGGTTAGGTAGCTTTGCGTAGTGGCGATATCATAATCAATGAGGTTCCGTCCGAGGTGCGATTATTGCTTGTAGGTCAGGTTACGGATAGATATTTTCGCGGTCGGTCGGTTAACGGTTGCGACGCGTTCCAATAAGTATTACTACTACTATTGTCGCGGCCACCGGTGGTAATCGAACGGCGGTTTGGTTTTCTCGATAACGAAACGGCGAAAAAGGCAAACAATGGCCCGACTTTCGTTCGTGCCGTCGGTTCCTCGTGCGTTTCCCGTAGGACGATAATTCGCGTTTTCGTAAAGAAAATGTATTTAAACGTCCGTTCTATAGCGGACGGGCACTTACGTCGGTATTTAGGAGACTACGTACGACGTCGCGTGTTCGGAACGTGACGTTATCCCGGCGGCGGTTAAATAATTATCTTTATAACCGGCGATCGCTATTATATTTACCGGGCGACCATAAATCGTGCGGCGAAAAAAACGGTTACGCGCGTCACGTATGAAACGGACGGTCGGCTAGCTAAGTTACTCAATTAAATGCGTTCGCTCACGATGGACGATTTAGAGAGCGTAAAAACGGCAGGGGGTTTTTTTCCCCGTGTACCGAGAATTAATAAATTTACGCGAACGGTGCGCGTGTAGTAACGACGACGACGACGACGACGACGACGACGATGGTGGTGGTGGGGGTGGCGGCAGAAACGGTATGTATTAATTGTCGTCGAAGACGGGCGAGGGACTGACCCTATACAGTACGAGTTATTGAAACGTAATTAAAACGAAAAAAAAGACGTACGTAGACCGAGAACATCGCGTTTTGACGTGGTAAAAAAAAGTCGGTTTTGCTTTTTTTACGAACGTTGTCCGTAAATAACGGCTCGTCGCGACGAAAACTCGTACACTGTATTCAGCCGTACACGTCTTATGCGATCGAAATAAATACGAACGAGATAATCCTTCCTCTCCCCCCCCGTCAGCACCAGCGATTGAAATCGAAAACGACGAAATTCGATAGACAATGTCATTCCGAATAATAGCTATCGGACCGGTGCGTTTCGGGAACGTTTCTTTGCGCGTAATTTTTACGTACGTCGTGAATGGCAATTACCGAGTTGGCGATCGAATACGAGAAAACGTCCGAGACACCAATTATAATCGTCGCGTATTTAATATTTGGCGGCGAAACGACGACGAACGTCCGAGATACGTTCGTGTTTCCGCATCGCCGATAAGTCGCTTGTATTCGCGCGGTCGATAGAATAACCGCCAAATAGTTACGGCAGTGGGGTGGTGATAAATACGGACGGCGCTATGTGTGTATATATTTAAGACCAAAATGTTGGCGACAAATTGCGTTATACGCGTAAGTACGAGCCAAATAGTTCGAAACGTATTTTGAAGTTTTCACTCGCGGATAAAGTGGCCGATTGGTCTATATTTTTTACGTTTTCAAAAGTCGGCGAAACTTTATTTCGGCGTCGTTTCGTTCGTTATTATTGGCGATTATTTCGCGGACCGTTCCGAGAGGTTCGTTAATCGCACCGTTCACGCTCACGAACAAACGTAAACCTGTACCGGTACGAAAACGCTTTCTTTCTAAACGCGGTCACGGATTCGTCTTTAAACAGCCAATGCGCGGCACCTTATCTAACACACGCTCTGATCCGATCCAGCGATCGGATTGATAGAGGGACTAATTCGACGACCGCTCGGTGGACTTAGAAATACGAAACGGAAATTTTCGAACCTGGGAACGTTCGTGTTCGCTCAAAGAAGTATCCGTGAGGGTTTTCGGAATGAATCCGCGACAAATCGTTCGGCGATTTCGCGTAGAACTAACCACGGGGAACGCGACCGTAAACGGGCACGGGCTCGTATAGGAAACGTGCCCGTCGTATTCGTCACTACAATAACGATGACAAACTGTTCGGTGAAACGTTCGCGGCGCCCATCAATTAGGCGCCGGCGGTTGTTTTTTTCCCTAGACGCGTTACGTTATCATTACGCGCGCGCGCCGTTCATTACCCCCGGACCGGAATCGCTCGGCGAAGTAATGTACCGGTCCGAAGTATGGCGCCGGCGCACCGAGAATACACGTCGTACATTGGCCGCGACGACGAGGACGGCGTTAAATCGGCCGCGTCGCCTTTTCGCGGACCGTTTCGAACCGTTACGGCTGGCCGGTTCCTTTGATGTCGCGCCGCCGCCGACGTATCGTTTGGCGCCAGTCTCCTTCCTTCGGACCACCATACGGTAACGTGCGTGCGCGCGCGCCACGAATATTATCGAAACACAATTGGCTCGTTCCGTTGAGTGTGTGTGTGTGTGTGTGTGTGTGTGTGTGTGTGTGCGCGCGAGGAGAAGGGTACGTCGCGGCGAAAATCCGAAAAACACGACGGGATCACGTGGTTGACGAAACGGAGGATTTAGGACCGTTTGATCGAAATTTTCGCTATTGATACGAATCGTCGAACAGCGTGTACTTGTACGAATCGTTACACAGTCGTTCGTTACACATTTGTTCGTTCGTTTGTTACACATTCGCCACGTACGTGTAAATTTTAAAAAAACCGTTTTCCAACGGTCTCGTTGTAATCTCCGGAAGGGCCGAAAAGTAAGTACGTTCGGTACGATGGCGGGCGGCAAAATGGGTTTTACGCGTTCGGGGCGACGTCGCGTTAACGCGGTTTCGTCGTGATATACGCTGTACGGACGGATAGCCCGTTAAATGTACGACGGGTCGCGTTAATTGCGAATCGCGGACGCGCGTACGAAAAGACCTAGAAAAACAGGTCGACCGGACCGGGACGGCCACCTGGAACCGAACCGCCGCTAAAGGAAAACGGTTGCCGCGAGTGGAACTATCGCGAAAATATCGGCAATTCGTTTCGCCCGACGGCTTAAACAACGGCGGCATTTGTGAACGAACGCAAACAACGGACGGCTTCGGAGTCAATTCGAAACGACCCGTGACGAACTTCAACCGGGCTCGGTCGTGTCGTCCGGTCGACGAAATACGCGGGCCGGCCGGTTATCGACGGCGCTTAAAAAAAAAAAAAAACCAAAATGAAACAGCGCGCCTAGACTTGGATCGGTAACGGACGGTAAACGAACGCGGACGACCATTACGTCGGCGTGTCGGTTTTTGCCGCCTGTTGTCGACGTCGCCTTCGCCGAGGGAGGCGAAACGAGACCGCCGACTAATTCGGACATCGTGCCACCCCATCCCCTTCCTTCCACTTTCGAATTCCGCTCCCTCCGCCGTTACCACTACACCCGCCCGTCCCGCGATCGGATTCCGAAGCGTGGAATTCCGTCGTCGCCCGTCACCGTACGTCGTCTCTACGCGTCCAGGCGAGCGCGCGTGTACCACCCGATCGCGGGTCCGATCGTTTCGGCCGGGTGACACGTCGTTTCACGCGTGTCCCTCACCACCCGCTGCCACCGTCCATCTCGCCGGCCCGGCCGGCCGAGAAGTTGACAAGTCCGCCGTCGGATGTTTATCGGGCCGTAACGAACGCGAACCCGAAGACTTAGACGCCCGAGAAGATGGATCTGCGCGACGCCCGTTGTCTTAAGGTCGGACACCCGCGGTCCGTGGTGAATAATCGTCCCGAAAGCCCCCTGCGGGCGGTCCGACAATCCTACGACGACGATGATAATAATAATCGATCCGCCTTGTCGGGCGATTTCTATTTCTCCACCGTGCGCGTGTATTGTACGTAATAATTCGGAACGCGGACCTTTTTCTCGGACTAAAACCGACGCACGGAACCCGTTTTCACCGCGGCGCGTCCGTACTACGAACTCGAAGTCGTCCGCGGGGTGGCGAGTCATTTCCCGCGGCTTTGTTCGCAACGCGCAATTTGTCGTACGCGCGTGTTGCTGCTTCTTGCCCGTTTCGCGACTTCGCACCGGCCTCAACCCCCTCTCTACTGGCCAACGAGGGTATCGAACGTTCGACTTTTGCCGTCGTCGCGGTCCGCGGAAATATTACCGTTCGCGATATTCAAGAGCTGCTCTCGTACATTGTCCGTCGGCGTTTTTTGAAACGACGCTACGCCGAAAGTAATCGCGGTAAAGAAAAAAAAAAAAAAACAATGTTACTACGTCGAAAATTCCAGAAACGTTACGAAATTTAGATTTCGAATATACCATCCGTCGTATGGTGCCATTGAGCTTTGCGTTGCAGGAATCCCGGAAAGGAGAGCCGATGGGCTGTCCCCTGGGACTTGAATCACTCGTGTGATCCCGTCCTTCAATCCATCAGGGCTCGTATCGACGGACCTTCGATTTTAAGTGACCCTGCGAGAATAAAAATTACGCGTTGTCAGGTCCAGAGGATTAGTGGGAGGACAAACTGTAGCGGGTGAAAATGAAACGTCTAGTAAATTTTTCGCGTAGAACATTTATCGAGGTACGAGCTGTGTGTCTGTGTGTGTGTGTGTGTGTGTCAATGTTGCTTCGTCTCGCTGAAATTTGCGTTTTTCCGACGCAGACGTCGAAGCTCAGGGAAACAAAATTATCGTCGAACCCGAAGGAACGGAGCGTAAACGGACGGAACGGTTTGGGGCTCCGTAACGTATCCGACCTTACTCTGTGTCCACCGTTTTAGGGCGTTTCGATCGTCCGTTAATTTCTCTCGTTCCCGCGTCGGACTTATTGCGGTGGACGCTACGATCCGTCCCAAAACGGCGTTGCGGTCAGGAATGGTCCGACGACGCCGGAACGTCGAAAGACGATACAAACGACGCCTAAAACGCTCGAATTACACGGCACGAAACCGATAGTCTACGGAACTCTCCCGTTCGTAACGATCCGGTAAAGGTCGCGGCGGCCCAGTGAGCAGTTGGTTGAACGACGACACGTTCGTCGGATTCCTAGCCGTCCCGATGAACGTTACGGGTGGTACGGTAACCGCGAACACGTCCGGAAAGGCACGAAACTTCCTAGCGTGACCGCGGAACCGACCGAAAAACCGGCGTAACCGTTACGGTTCGGGTAACGCCGAATACGGCGCGCGGACGTTCGACGCGTTTCTCGGCGACGGTTTAACGCGCGCCAATTGAAAAACTGCCCGATAAACGGGTCCGTTTTCCCGTACACGCGATAAATACGGCGTCACCGACGAAACGTATACGTTAAATTCCGCGCGCGCATCTCTTCCTCCCCCCCCATCCATCCCGGGACGGACCTGTCGGCGACAAACAACTTGGCAGCGGCGCCCGTCGTGTTCGCCGGCGGTTGTCAACCGCAGAACCGTTCGTTCGTGTTTGCCGTATAAATGTGCTGCCGACCGACGGACGGGGGGACCGATCGACCCGCGAAATCGTACACGCTCGGCCAACTCTTATAGTCACTTTCACGCGGACGGCTCTAATCGGAACGGGCGCGTTCCGTTAACGATCGTGTCCGACTCGTGTACCGGACGGGCGCCCCGGTTGAGTGCGCGCCCGAAGAGCGTACGCCCGAACGGACCCAGCGTGGTCGGTGCCCGTTCGCGACGACGGCCGGTAGAGACGTACGGTCGATTTTCCGGCGATATCCGGAACGACGACCACGGGCCGTGTCCGGGAAAACGCCGTACGGTTTTCTAACATCTCTCGGGCGCGATCGTTTTTCGAATAATTCTGCCGGACCCGTCCGGAGAGTGTCACGCGCGTACCCATTTCTCGTCACCGTCGGCCGCGAAATCAAGCGTTTCGGTCTGCTTTTACGGTTCCCTACGTGGTCCCCGCGATTTTCGCCGAAACTCCGCGATCGCGACGTCGCTACGCGCCTTCGAAACGTCAGCGTGACGACGACGGTCAACGCGAAAATTCGTCGCATCGACCGACACCCGGGCGTACACGTGTAGTCGAGTTTTGCGTACGACTCTATCTAGCCGATTCTAGAAGGGGAACAACGGCCAAAATAAGAGTGAAATCTACGCGCGCGTATAACGTACGGGAATTCGGCCGATCCCGTTAGTCGGTACGAGTACGGTAATGGTACGCGTAACAGACGGCGAACGAAATCGAAACGGAAAATGGGAACTACCGAATGTTATATATTGCACGGCGAATTCGGTCAGTTGGGGGGGAGCCGTTATGCCGTCGACGGGAGAACGAAAGGAATTGGCGAAAAAATGAAAAATCGGCCGGCGAAATTCGGGGGTAACGACATTCGGTGGCGACCCTTACTCGACGACGAGCTGGCGGACCGCGCGATTTCCGTTTAGGCGGCCGCGGTGTGTCCGTGAACTATTTCTAACGATCCGCCGGCGGTAACGCGGACGACGATGGTCGTCGAGATTTTTGGCCGCGATGTCCAACGGACGTTACTCGCGACCGTTCCTCCGGAGGGAAACCACGTCCGTGTTTTTGTTTACGGGGGCCCCGTGCCGGAGGAACGCGATTTTCGATCGACGGTAATTATTATACTTTCAAATCGCGTCCCGTCCGAAAGCGGATTTACGTTGTTTTCCCGGCGTGTAGTATACAAATGGAAATAATGGCGTCTAGCCTTATACGGGTCACGGCACGCGTCGTAAATACTCCGAACTCTATGCGCGCGCCGGCGGACGATTAATTAATTTCGATGGCGTTTTTTTTTTTTTTTTGTTATTTCGATCTTTTCGAACGAACGGACGAAAAAACAGACGTTGGCCACGGCGAGCGCGAGCGGTTTTTTTCGCGTTCCACGTAAAAAAAACTTTACGTATCAATTAACGGCCAAATACGAACGAATCTTACACTCGATTGGTGCGCGCGCGCATCGTAGAAAACTCGACGGACGAGAATCGTTATCGCGTTATTGTTATTCGTGTGCGTATCGAAACGGTTAACCGTACGGCCGATACGGTCAATTTTACGCGTTCGGAATACCCGTTTCATTTGTCGCGAACGCTTTTCGACCTAACGACGACAAACCGCGACGCGTCCACACGTACGGACGCTCAAACGTGACGACAACGGACGACCGCCGAGACGAGCGGCTCAAAACGTTATTGCCGTTATTCGATCCGTACGGTTCGATCGTTATCGTCGTCTATATAAGAACGCGAACGTTTGTCCTATTCGCCGCGACCGTTGCTTATCGACGGGTCGTTGGAGTTTCGCGTTTATGACGCGCGAACGGTTTTTTTTTTTCTAAGATTGTTGTTGACGTCGCGTTCGATAAATTTCGATAAATTCGCCGACCAATCGAACGTTCGTTAGGCGCACGAAAACGTCACGCGAACGTTATTACAATCGGTGGGGTCACCCGGCGGCGTCGGTCGAGTCCGAATTATTCGATCGGCCTTCGAGCCGCTCACCCATCCGGCGTCGACTAACAGAACGAAAACGCAATTCCGAACGCGTGAAAAACCCGTGACCGTCAAATTCCGTTCGAAACGACGCGGTAAACCCCTAAATTTCGGGTTGGGGGGAGTTTTTAAATAAATAAATCGGACGACCCTAACGTAACAAGACGCGTTATGCGCTTTAATGGATTATTCATTTTCAACGAACACGTTATATTATAACGCGTATTGAAGTTTGAAAATATTTTAGTTTTTCGTTATTATTCACTAAAAATATACGACTTACGGTAAGAAATTAAATCTTCCTAAACATTTTCGGTTTATTCTCCCTTCCCCTCCCCCTGTTAGTACGCCACTGAAACGACGGACGCGTCATAACGCACGCCGACGGTATTCTTATTTCGCGCGAACGTGTCTCCCTAGTGTCGGAAACCGGAAAAACGTTAATTGAAATAATTTAAAATCGAAAACCCGAACGATAATTGGCCAGCGAATATTTTCGAAAAAAAAAATTAATCTTCTCGTCGCGCGTAACCGGTGCATACAGCTCGCTAACTGATCGCGTTATTACGTTTCGTCTACGACGTCGCTACGGAACGCGTCACAAGACGAGATTATAATCATTGGGCCGAACACGAACCAGTTTCGCGCCACACGACAACTGACCGACGATGGTTTCGCGCGCGCGCGTGTTTTACGTTTTGTCAACGACCCGTGCCGGCACGCTCTCGGTTTTATTTTTTAAATCGTCATTAGCGCCAAAACGAAGCGTATTATTTTTTTCGACAACCTTAGAGCCGATCTAATTCCGAGATCGGAATTCGTTTCGTCGTTTTAACGAAGTCGGCAACGATCGTCGGCCAGTATATTCGCCTAACGTATTTTCGTTTATCGAAAACGTATTTGCTTTCGTAACGTATCAAAGAATTGATAAACCGCCTTGAACGAAAATCGTAATCGCTATGGCGGCCGCGCTTCGAGAGCGTCTCCGGTTATTTTCGATTCGGCGTTACGAAAAAACGAAATAAAAAAAAAAAGGAACGAAATCGGCGGGTTTTTGCGTTTTTACTCGAATTTCGCTATTCACAATTTTCGTTTTTTCGTACGCGCGCCAAGGTACGAGAGAAAATCGTCGAGTACATTACCATTGGCCACTTTACCCGACCCAATTGGTCCATCAAAGGGGCGAATCGAAATAAACGCGCCGACATTTAACTTAAAGCGCAAAAGAAAACGGTCGGCAACCTCGTCGTTTATCGAGGTACCGCCGATTTTTCCCGATTGGCTCGCGGCTGAAGTCGAAAAAAAAACGTTCGCGTTTGCTCCGTCCAATATTACGGTCTAAACACGCGGCGCGCGTCCAGAATCGGCCGAATCGGCCTTAAGGTCTACTTGGGGGCGATTGGAATACGAGGAAATCAACCGGAATCGGCGTCGGCCGTCGTCATTCTTCGTCTACGGACCCAAACGCTCGGGGCCGGTACCGTCGAAAACACCGCCGGATCGATTACGGCTGTCGAGGGAAATTGACGAGGCGCGAATGTCGTCCTGAAAGAAATCCGTCGTCCGTAATGCCGCCGACGTCCGTTATTCGAATCATCGTTCTGGCCGAGTATTGACCCACCGCCCGTATACGTAAAAACGAAACGGCGAATGGTCGTCTCGTCACGGTTTTGGCGGCCGGAGCGTCGTGGACGGGAAGAAAATCGACCCGCAAAGCGTCCCCCACCCCCTCGAAAAAGTGCCACGTTAAGTGGATTGGTCGGCGGCGTTTTGTGGTTTTACACGTTGACACCCCCCTCCCTCCCCTCGGACACACATCCACAACACTCTCCTTGACGTGTACGCGCGGCACGTTCGTGTTATAGCTACGGCGAGGGGTCCACTTCGATGAAGACGTCGAGAGTGATATATCGTTTTCGTGCCAGCCCCGAAAACGTTATCTGATCCGAAAAACGACGCGTTCTCGTGTCCGAAAGGTCCTCTCCCGCCGCCGCCGCCGCCAACGACCCAAACACGCGCACGCGCGCCTATGCGCGTAGTAAGTCTCCCCCGGGACAGTGAACAAAACAGACTGATCGTTCGACGACCGATATCGGACGTGCGCCGACGCCGTCCGGATGACTTCATTCCCGAAACGCGTATTGCTCTTCCCTCCACTCCCGTCGTCCCACCGCCGTATACCACACGCGGAAAACTCCGTGACGACCAACGCACGCACCGCAATATATGGGAACCTCATACGCGTTTCGTGCCACGTTATACGCACGAAATGTCCGCGGAGAGTACGCGTGCCATCCTATTACATTCTATAGGGTGACGATACCGTTTATGTTTTTTGTAATTCCGAAACACCCGCGGTTCCTATATACGCGGTACACAGTTTTATCGACGAGCCAGTAACTTGTTTGTACCGCCGTCGTATTACGTAACGTTCCCGAGTCGCCCGATTCGTAAGATCGGAAAACTCTAGCGGACAAACGGGTCGTTCGAAACGTCCCCGCGTTATAATCGTTCGGCAACGACCGCGCGCCACGTTTTCGTAACGATTCGTTCCGGTCGAACGTTTCGCGTTTAGTCGACGATTTCACGCGTTTTCGTCAAACCGCTATACACGTATGGCGCGCGCGACGTTCCGAAAACGTAGCGAAAAAACGTTACGCCGCCGCCGCGTTACGACAACCCGCGAAACACCGAAAGTTACCCGGGTCGTTTCGCGCGATTAGTGTAAACCCGGTACGACCTACGCCCGTTCGTCGACGACGCTTTCCGGACGGTGGCGCGACGCCAATTTCGCTTCGGCCCGTCGTCTTTTTTGGACACGCGCGTCTCCCGTCCGTTCGTTTATTCGTCGTTCCGATTTTATTCGCGTTCGTATGTCCGAATCGGTTCGAGGGTGGGACTGGCGAGTTGAAACGCTCATAGACGCGCATAGACGATCCGAAACGGGCACCGCGAACGACCGTAAACGGTCGTTGTATTTGGCGGCGCCGCCGGTGTTCCAGGGCAACGGATATGACGAACAGGCAACGGCGTAACGAAATCGTACGTTCCGATTTACGCGTATTCGGTTCGGCCGAAAAATGCGCGGGCGCTCGAGTGTTTTACAACGTCGCGACGAGTGTACGCCACCTAGCGCGCGCGTAACGTACGAGCGTACGTGTGGACGATCGACGTCGGCGGTGCGTGCGTGCGTAAAAAAAAAATCGTTCGGCGCCAGCGCGGGCGAAGAATCCGCCCGTCTCTCGTGCTTCTCCGTCGGATTCCTCGGATGGCCCGGAGCGCGGATCACGACCGCCGTCCGTATATTTACGTTATTTGTATTGTACGCTAGCGCCCGCGTAGTGTGTGTGTGTGCGTGTGTGTACACCTCTTTCCCGGTCTCTGGCCCGCATTCCGCCTATCGGTCATTATCGTCGTTCGACAACATAAATCCACGTCCGCCCGACCCGCGTGCGTACAGGCGTTCGTCATGAATGGAGGAACGACCCGCCGCGCGTAAATACATCGTTGTTTCGGAATTCCGCCGGAGGTTGGGCTCGTTCTCGTCTCGTAAACACTCGCCGTAGAGAAATCGACGGACGACGCGCGGCACAGTAGTGCCCGTCGTCGGTAACGCCTGTAACCCGGCGCGGGCGTCGTTCCGTCCACCGCGATACGAAAACCCCCGACGAAATTACTTCCGCGCGTCGACGTTTATCCGTATTAATCGTCGCCTATACGGCGGACGCGCGGTTCACCGTGAACGCTTTTCGCGCAAAAACGGCGCCGCGCGTCCTCCGAGCGTGACATTCTTCACACGCGTCGTCGTGCACGCTCCGCGGTAGCCAATCACCATCGCGCGGGAGGAGGGAAACATCAGTCGCAAACACTATCGCGTGTAGGTGCCGGACACGCTAATACGACAATACGTTTTGATAAATTGCCGACAGTGGCCACGGTTTTCGTCGGAGTTTCCGATCAACGACGAAAACGAAAAGCGCCCGGCCACGTTCCCGTTTTACGAAATCCAATTTAAAGTTTGCACGATTTACGCGGAAAAATAATCGTAACGCGAATCGTCGTTACGCGGTGTTTTCTTTTTAGAAAAAAAAAAAAAAAACCGTAGTTTTCGAACGAGAGTTTATCGCGTCTGCGATCCGAAAAGTAAGTTTAACGCGCGAACGTCACCTTAAACCACGAACCGGATTTTCCGCATTCACGGGCGGCGTGAAACCGACCGGCGCGTTACAATTACCAGAGAGACGTTGCGGACGTTAACGAGTTAATAAGTTCGAATTAACATTTTTACTCGACGGGTTTAGCGCGAACGTAAGTACTTGGCTACTTATTTACGTACTCGGTACGTATTAAATTGAATAATATTCGGTAATTATCGTCAACCGAAGGTATTTTTTTTTGTCGTTCGTTGGACCAATCGGTCGACTTTCGTTCCGTGCAACGCTAATCGGGTCGTATTAAGCGCCGAATGCGATTTGTCGAGTTGTAATTTCGGTTTTTGCCTCCACGGAGGAGGCCGAAAATTGAAATTCCCACCGATTCCCCGACCCCGGGGCATCAGTCGTCGTGTACGAATACGCGTATAACGCCTAGGGTAAAATAAAACAATACATATATTTATCGGATCGTTTTGCGATTAATATTACGGGTACTTCGGCTATTTACGTACGTTTTTCCGGTCTTGGGAATTACGGAATTTCAACGTCGCCGCCAATAAACCCGAACGCGACAATTGGCCCCGTTACGCGCGGCGCGTAAATGGAATCTAATCGAACGATATCCGCGTCGGTTTTTCCGTACTTACCGTTCAAATAATATACGCGTACGTAGTGCGTACGTTTAGGGTGGTCGCACGGTGTCGGTCGCGTACAACGGACGAACGTTGTACAATTAAAACTGTCCCGGGTTCTCGTCGGCAATTAGGTTTTCCCGTTTCGCGGTCCGCGTAAACGCGAGAACGGCCGCGCACGTGAATCCGACCGAAAATCGCCGTAAAACGCCGAAAATGTCGGCAGCGGACAGGTTTCCCGCCGGCTCTGAACGCCGCGCCAGTGTTTCGTGTCGCTTCCGAAACGCCCACCGTTACCGGCCCGAGCGTCACGATTAGCCGTAAAACACGACAACGTTGTGTCCGGCCGTTCGCTAGACGGATTTTATTCCCGAAATCGTCTCCGCCTCGTGACCGACCAATCCGTCGTCACGATAATCGAGCTTACACGCGCTTCTCTTATATCAATCACGCGTGTTCGAGTAATAATTAATCGTTCGGACCGTCCGGTCCCGCGGGCGCTTCCAGTTTTCAATGTCGAGAAAAACTACGGAATTTCGGCCGATGTGTCTGTGGTATATACGCGCTAATATTTTCTAAAACGTTCTAGAATCACGGGTCGCTTACGCGGCGTCCACGTACGAGGGTTGTATGACAAGTACTCGTGTTTGAAACGAAAACACGTCGAAATTGTCCGTCCTATATAAATCCCCTTCTGTACACGTAATCCAACGGTATTCTAATTTTCTGAATACCCGTCAAAAAAATCTCGTCAAACCCTTCGGCCACGGCGACGACTTCCTCGTCCGACGCGAACCGCTTTCCACCTCTAGCTAATTTTTTCATATTTGGAAACGAATCGCCGGGTGCCGAATCCCGTGAATAAGACGGACGTGGTAGCCGTTCGTAGCCTAATGCGAACAGTTTTGACGCGGCGACGAGTGAGCTGGTGCCGCGTCATTTTCCGTAATAACAAAACGGGCTAATGTTCAAACTTTTCAAAGGTGTTAAAAATGATAAAACGTACGCGACAAAAGTGTTTTGAAAATGGTATCGAACACGCGTTAAGTGATAACTTCAAACGACAACGTCGACATTTTGTACGCTGACTGTTGTAAAAAATCCGGTACTCGTCACGCAGTATTTATCGATAATCGTCTAAAAAAAAAACTGTCTACGTTTATTTGGACCGAAGCGCGTTTTCGTATAACCACGACCGCGCCGTTTCACCCCCGAAGTTATACTGTACGCTTGTGAAAAAGACGAAAACGAGAAAAACGTTAAAAACGAATTTCGGACACGAATAAACACCTCGAACGTGTAATAACACGAGAGATCATTTCGTAATTAACAAACGGGCCTTTACTCGTAAATTAACGCGCGGTAGTCGTTATTTAACACGAGATCGTCACTGCGGTTTAGGTCGATTTCCGCCGAAGTCGCGCAATTCGCCAGCGCTTCCATAAAACCGTTATAATGATATAATGATGATGACTTTGGACGAGTGATCGGATATGCGGGTTTGTTTTGGCGAGGATCGCGTAGGACGACGGTCGGATAGTAATATTGGATCGCGCGCGTTTCCAGCGTCAACGTCGATGGCGAAAATAAAACAAACAGAACCCGTTCGTCGTTTCGTAAATCGAACGGACGCGTTTGGTCGGCTTCATTTATCACATGGCGTCGTTCAAATACGTTCATAGTTCGGCGTCGAAAAATACGACACGAAACTAGCGCGCGGGGCTTAGCGGACGACGCGGAATTCCGGTCCAGGGGGAAACATCGCGTGACGTTCCCGTCGCTGCTGCGACGAAAACCTGGTCTGAAAAATAACGGTTTTTTTTTTTGTGTTTTTTGTTAGCTTTTAACGAAAACTACGATAGCTCGATACGTATAATAAGGCGATAGAAAAACAAATACGACTAATCGGAATGGCGCGAAACCAGCGTCGACGATGAACAAGATTTTTTACAGCGATTGTGGACGGATGGAAGTGGGACGCCGCCGAGCAATTGACGACGCGTATCATGAACAAACGAAGGCAATCAAAACGGAGAGATCGCGGAAGATATCGTTAGGACGAAGCGGACAAAGAGGGGGAATCAATAAGGTCGAGCTTATGCGGACGGAAACGAGGAATAGGCCTTGCGCGGACGGTGGAATATTAAAATCGAGGGTTTCGGAAGGGACAAATTAAGGAACCGGATCGAATAAGGGATCGCGGTGAACGATAAATTTGAACGGCGAGACGGAAAAACGGAAAACGTTATTGTCGACCCTCGTTGCGTGTCGCGTAAATATAGGACCTTGTACGAGGACGATAGTTACCCGACAGAGCATAGGGTAATTTTCAAGGGGGGGGGGAAATCAAATCAAAATTCGTCCGTTCGAGGCCGTTAACAGTGGTCCATATGATAGCGGGAAACTCGAGGCAAGTGTGCGGACCGTGTACGAGAACCGAACCGGCTGAAAAATGATATTAATATCGTCCCGTTTACATTTATCGAACGTTAATTATTGTTACCGTTTATTGTTCCACGAAATCGCGTTTCGTACGTAACGAGTACAAAAAGTAAAAAAGTTTTGAATCCGCGTTACGTTACCTGATTTAGCGACGTGTCGTTACCGTCGGATTGATAATCGCGCGGTTCCCTATCTAATCGCGACCACGTTCGGATCACTTTTTTCGCGTTCGTGGTCGATTTTTTGCGTTCGTATTCGTAAAAAAAAAAAAAAAACTAAAACCGACGTGGGGGGGGGGTATTTTCGAAAACGGTCTTTACCGGTTTCTTTTTTATTTCGAATTTCGAGCAATCGATCGAAACGAATAAATCGCGAATTACGGGAACAAGAACGGGTTTTACGTTTCCGTTTTTTGAAATTATTCCTCCGAAAATCCCTATGAAACTTTGGTTTCACTCCTTAAACGTTTGTCCGCGTATTATTTGTTCTCTATTCCAGACGTCGGCTGGGTCGTCACCCAATCACCGGCCTCCGTGCTCGAGCACACTCGTTCGTGTTCCCTCTCCAACCAATACCGTCGAATTTTCGGCACTCGGTGTGTTTGCTGGCCCAAGTACGCGTCACGGCAGGAACGTACTTACGTTCCCCTCCGTCAACTTTTCTCGCGTTAATTCTTTGTCCATTCCGATGAATCGCATTTACCTAATTAAAAGCGTTCCGAATTTCCACCTTAGATTCGGGTTTTAGGATTTCATTTTCTTTTCGTTTTCTTCCTTTCGGCGTAACATGTAATGTTGTACCGTTATTATTACGTAATTGTCGAGCTACACAAATAGTTCTTTGGCTTTCGAATGAAAACGATCGTAACGAACACGGAAACGCACTAGGGATTCGAACGTTGGCCGTGCGAATAACTTTTTACGTCGCGAATCCCTACGGTTAGGGTACCTAACAAAAGGGTTATATCGTGTAGGCTTTCCGGCCCGTTGATTTCGTGCGCTCGTCGTTCGCCCGAAAATAAGAAAGCGTCCGCCTGTATACGTGTACGTGTGGACGGCGGTGGGACGGGCTGGGGGAGTGGAACGCGTATCACTGTTACGACGGTACGCGGCAAATACGTACTTACCGGGCCGTTAAGCTAAAAGTCCGTCGCATTTCGTTGTCGTTTTCCTTCGGACGGCCGGCGTACGTTCATTTTATTATTATGTTTAGTCGCGTTCCCGTACTCGCGAACCGGCCATTTCGGTAAAACGACCGGTGGTTCCGCGCGTTTTCGAAACGTTTTTCTTTCAGGGGGGGTGTGGAAACTGTCGGACTCACGTTAAACGGTGACATCACGCACGTACACGGAGTTCCGCGTTTTAAATTCCTGTTCTTTGTATAAAGCTAAAAACACCGCCGGCTCTCGGAATACTTTCCGTCCAGAATGGTAGCCCGTACCCCGCGAACGTGCCCGCGCGTAGCTCCCCACCGTTTGGCAATATGGTCGAAGAGCGCGACGACGGGACGTTCGGGCTAAGTGATTTCGAAAAATTCCCGAGATCGATTTCGTGTTCGTCTCGCGTACGCGCGCCCGTCGGTGACCGCCCCGTCCGGGGACGGCACGACATCGTAACGTCTTTTAGAGACGATTATCGGTCCGCGGTAGAGGGAACCCTCGTCTTGTCGAAAACAGCGGGCCCGTCGGGTATCGTCGACGGATGAAACGGAACGCTCGGTGTTACGTACACACACGCGCCGGTTTCGAAAACGTCGTACTTATAATAGGTTCGACAACTTTCGTTCCGTTCGGCACGAAAATCCGGCCCCGCTGTCCGGTATTCGCGTAGTAGAAACGGCGCGGAACTGAAATCGGACGAAACCGAACGTTCGTTAACGACGAGTTGACGTTACCAGGTAGAGGGGTTGGGGGAAATTCGTAACGTTCCCGAACCGACTAAACGGCGCCGTTCGACATTTATTACGCCGGGACTCAGCGACCCGGCGATGTCGGGAGAACGACCGATTTCGAGCAGACCGCGCGCGCAACCGCACACGTCGTTAACGCGCACGTTCGGACGAGCGTAATATAATAAAACGCTAATTGGATAATTGGACCGTACGTCGCATCCGGTTATCTGGTTCGTGTCTAAAATGGTAGTGGCGCGCGCAACGGGACGCTGATTGGAATTAATTAACCAGTTTCGGTGCGTTTTCGTTACGCCGCCGACTCGCCTAGACGCGTACGTTTTACACGCGGTTTACGCGAACGAATTCGACGCGCCAGTATGAACGTTTCCTGGTCGGTTTCTCTACCGAACGCCGAAACGAATTTTCGAGCGACCACCCCTCCCGTCGGCCGGAGGATTTTACGTAAGCCGCCGCCGAAACGTAACTGACGGACGACTAACGAACCCGTCCGGTCGGAGACGTACGGCTCACGCCGTTAAGCCGTCCCATCTCTACTTGTTCGCTTCGATTGCCGATAGTAGGGGAACGGTTCCGACGGGACATTTACGGTGCGCCGGCACGGATTTTCGGCCGCCGCCGCCGGCGCTTCGTCACCGCCGACTATTCGGTTTCGTCGACAATCACCATCACGCGCTGCCTCCCCGACCGTCGAGCCGTATAATTGACGTTTTTCGCGACCACGGCGTATACATTTACCGCGGATCCGGTCGATAAATTATCGCGACACGCCGCGCCACCCGACGGCGATTATTTTCGAATTTACAGCCGCGCCCCCTCCTCCCGCTCATCCTCGGCACCAGCGGCAGACTACCGTGCGCGCTCGTATACGTAACGTAATATACGGTCGCGACTCCGTCGTTTGCGCGCGCCGTACAATCTCCGCGAGACGTTCGGCTTTTTTTTCGCCGTCTTTTTTTTTTACGTCGTTCATTCGCATTCCCCGAAAACACGTAACCTATATATATACACACATACGTATAATATATACGGCGACGACCGGGGAGACCCATTGTTTCGCGTATTATATAACTACGGTCCGGTCGGAGGGTTTTTTTTGTTCGTTACCCCGCCGCCCGATCTCGGGCCGTTCTCGGTTTAATTGCTACGCGCGTAGAAAACGAAAATAAAAAAACGAACGAAAAACGATAATAATCCACGACGAAAAGACAATCGCGTACGCGCGTATATTTTCGGACAATCGGACGACGACGACGACGACGACGACGGCCGCCGCCGCCGCCGCTCTGATTGAGTCGCAAGATTCTGCGCGGAACCGAAATAGGAAAAAACAAACCGGTCGGACGACGAACAAAGACGCGAATAATATTCGCGTCGTTTCGTACGCGTAGTACGTGCCGTGTACAACGACGAATGATACCCGCCCATCCGGCCGCGTACGTGTAAACGCCGGCCAAGTGTAGCGGACGAACGGTTTTTTTTTTGTTTTCGATTTTCGTTGGCTACAACAGAAATCCGGGAATTCGCGGAAAATTCTATCGACATGGCCCCGCGAAAACGGATCACGGACAACTCGTAGTCGTCGTTATTTTCGTTTTCGAAAATAGCGCCGATAGTCGTGAACTTTTCTGGGGCGTTCGAATCGACCCCGTTCGTAAAATCGGTAAACCCGAACGATTCGTCTACGAAACGTCCCCGGACGGACGCGTAGCCCGTTGACGCGATCGCGGGGAGCATAGATTGGGGCGGGCGACTTGTTGCGGACGACGCGAGAAATCCGTAACCGCTTTGCGGACGTTCGGTAGAGTGGTCGCCGAGTACGGTTATATATATATTAACGGGCGCGTTTCGAAAGACGAGGTTACCGCTGTTTTTAACGACCGGTCGTGTACGGTCGTATTATTCGTGCACGCGGTTACGGCGGCGGTAACGACCAGCGAGGACGAAATAAATGACTGGCCCGCGCGGTTTTTATTTCGCTTTTTTTGGTACCGGCTGGGACGGATTTATTGGATTTTCAAACGTCGGGGCGCTTCGAATATTAGAGGCCGTTTAAAACGTCGTCGTTTCGTTTTACGTCGTCGTCGGACGCCGATACCTAGGAGCCATCGGATACCATCTAATGCCGTACGAGTTTTTTACGATTCCGCGGTGTCCGTTCGCTTCTGCCGAACCATTAATATTATTATTATTATTATTGTTGTTAGAGGGGAACGCGCGTATATACACCCCCGGTCGTCTCGTACCGGTAACTTTAGGGCCGTGGCGTGCGAAATTTATCGCCGCGGGCGCGGACACGTTTTTTTTTTTTACGATTTAACCGAATAGTTTAGATTTAAAAGAATAAACACCCCCCTCCACACCCCCGGTGCCTGGAACGTCTTGGTTTCGGCTGTTTCTCGCACAAACGTAATATCGCTCAGGGACGATACCGCCCGTTCGAGTTTTGTGGTATTCGACACGCGTAAATCGTAATTTCGTATTTCGATCATTTGTCGTTATTCGTTTTAGTCGACCGTCCGGGAAAACAACGACAATAACAATAATAATAATAATATCCGTTTTTTTGTTCATCCACGATTTATACACGTCGCAACGACGGACGACGGAATTATTATTAATTTCGTTCGGTTATATAATTTAGTAGGGCCTCGGGAGGTTAAATGCCCGGGCGGGCGCCATTATTTTTATGTTCTCCGGGACTTTATAAAATAATACGCGCGTTCCCTACAGGCCAACGTGTACGGAACAACCGTTCGAGCGATTTTTTTACGTTTGTGTACGAACCGTACGTATAAACGGGCGTTTTACGTCCAGTGGGGGTGGGGGGAAAGGAAAATGTCAGCGTACGATAAATTCACCCCTCGACGAACGTAATGTTTTTTCGGTACGCGATATATAACGTACGTTCTTTCTTTCGGTTTACGATCAAACGTAGGAGGGTATCGTAAAAACCGTGACCGTTCCTTTATCGCCACTATTCGCGTTCGGCCGTTATATGATTTCTCTACACCGAACGCATTTGTCACGGCGCGTCCGTAGAACAATGTATACGCGACGATATTACTACGCCGAATACGTAAACGGTCGTTTTATTTCCAACGTCTTCAATTTCGTCGGTACTACTCGCTCGGTCGCCGTTATCTCCCCCCGGGCGCACGATTATAAGTAAACCCGCGGCGATAAAACGAACCGTAGACGAACGTCGCTGTCCAAGGAATTTTTACCGGTAAACGCACGAACAATAGGTTTTTTTTTTTTTGTATTTTCGAGTTGTTTCTTATTTTTTTAGTACGCGATAATCGGCCTAAATCTAGACGCGAGAATTCGACGGATCGGTAACGGGCGTCGTGTTACGTGTACGGAACGAACCTATTAATCGGTTTAGGCGGCCAGAAAAACGGCGCGACCGTCGTCCGAACGACGTGGGGGACACGCAAATGAGTAACCCGCCCGGTAAATAACCGTTCGCCGGAATTGTCGTCGCGAAACGAATGTGCACGTGGCTGGGCGTTAGCGGCCGCGGATCGGAACCGAAAAACCGTGTCGACCGAAAGGTTGTCGCGGCCTGTTGCGCGCATCGTCGTCGTCGTCACGGCACTCGCGTAATTTACACGACGGCCAAAGTCACGCGCTAAATACGAAAATGGTCGACCGGGCGAACAGGTGCCGCGCGGCCACGGTACACGTGAACAATTCCGTCCCGTCCGCGGGAAACGCGCGAGTAACACGTGCGTCGAACCGTCCGGCGGCGTTCTCCGCGTGTATTTATCACGATATTTTCCCTATTCGTAACGTACGGTAACGCGTACAAGTCGACACTACGCAAAAGACGCGTGGCCGCATCTATCCATCCCGCCGTCCGGGATCATCGCGCGTAAATCATTTCGACCTCGCCGCACGTTTATGTACGTACACGCCCGTGCACACGCATGGACCGTATCAGACAGCGCGATAAAACCGTTTTTATTCGCACGAACCGGCGACGAAGGTCGATTTCGAAATCGCCCGCGGTCGCCGATGGTTTTTTGTATATATAAAGTAATAAATCCGACGGCGTCCTGGCGAGTCGTTCGCGTAATAAACATATTACAACTTTCGGCGTATTATTTCGCGACTTTCGTCGTACCTAATCGAAACGACGAGGAATATACTCGCGGATTCGTCGCGACCGACTATATTTTTGTTATTGTCGCGATTAGCGTTCCGTTTGAACTACGTTTGGAAAAGTTTAAAACGAACGTTTTGTCTCCTAGCGTATATGTATGCATATATTCGCGCACCGGCGGACGCGATAATTATTTGACGTACACACTGGCCGGGATATTGAGTTACGGTTATAGAGCGCCCGCGGGGTAATTGAACGCGCTCGGTACGCGCTAATTAATAATAACTTTAACGAGTCGTCGCGTTAACGGCCACAATGTTTTCCTAAAACACGGGGGGGGGGATCGATTTTGTACGCGCCGTCTACGTACACCCGTAAAATGTGTTTCGATCGCCCGGGTAGTATTTTATTTATTCCCCAATACGTTAGCGGTAAAACGACTCGACAATTCGCGGCGTTGATTCGCGTCCGCGTCCTGTCGCGCCAAAAATACGCCGGTCGTCGTGTGCCCGGGAAATTGGCCGCGCGTTTCGCAATCAACCGCCCGAGTCCGAGAGTTGTTGTTGCACGGGGCGGCGATCGTAATCGTCGCGGTCGGGTTTTTTTTTCCGCCGGCCTTGACGCGCAAACGTATTTTTATTTATTTTTTTTTGGTTTCGTTCGTCTTGGCCGAACGGGAAGACGACCGGAATAAAAATGATCGACCATCAATCATAGTCGACAAGCGGATCGAGATTTTGGCATAGACAGTTTTTAGCTCCGGCAAATCGCGTCCGACCGAACCGAAGGGAACGAAAACAAAAATATATATCGAAAGAAAGACGTCGTAATTCTTATTATTATTTTTTTTTCGAACGTATAACGCACGCGTGTTTGGCAGACAACGTATACAAAGCGAACAAAAACGGTGGCGTACAATTCGTTTTTCGCCGCGATAAAATGTATACGTACAAAGGTATTCGACGATAATTCGCGTACGCTTTTCAATCGCGCAGTCGACTATTTAATACGTTTAATTAACGTATCCAAACGTACGTAGATCATAACGCGCAACAAGAGTATTACGCGAGACAATGTTGAAAGTGGCTAGTAAATATTTATCGAAAACCAATCGCGATTTGTAAAACCGTACATTTAGTTACAAATATATATTTATATGCGTGTATGTGTTTTATTATTACGATTTCACAATCAAATCGGTTTTTTAAAAATTTCGTTAAATTTCAATTGACCATTACGGTCGCGCTGTATAACGGATATATCTATCCAATATTTTACCGTCGCAGTGTGTTCGTCGACGGACGCGTAAACGTATAGTATTACTATTACACGAATAATCCAGTTTTTTCGGCTCCGTTCGGAAGAATTAAATTATATTCGATCGAAACATAACGACGAACTTCATTTCGGAAAAATTGTGTACGTCTTCGGATAAAGTCGTCAAGCCATTTTCGGATCACATCCAACTGATTGGGAGTGCACGTCGGACAAACCGTGTCGCATCCACCGGATTGTACGGTAATCGGATGGCGCGATGTTTGGCGAATACGCCGACGTGTTGCGAGACGGTAAACACTTATTGTGCGCAACGCGCGACCCGGCGTCGTCACGCGACAATTTTACGTACTCCTTTGCCTGTATATGGCCGGTTTCTTTCGAATTCAGATTAACCGACATTGGTGGCAGTCCGCAGTAACGTTTGTTGAATTATTCCCAACTGTTCCGCAAACACTTTTAGCGTTTGTGTCGAATTCCAATGCGTCGTGGTCGCATTTCCCAGGGCTTCCAGGTCGTGGTTTGTCGATTTCAAACAAATAAAAAAACCGAAATTACCACTTTTAAACCGCTTAAATCAGAACGCGCACACATCTCATAGGATACCAGAC
This sequence comes from Geopemphigus sp. TES_GeoC_2020, assembly GCA_025469175.1. Classification (NCBI taxonomy): domain Eukaryota; kingdom Metazoa; phylum Arthropoda; class Insecta; order Hemiptera; family Aphididae; genus Geopemphigus; species Geopemphigus sp. TES_GeoC_2020. The sequence continues at coordinate 9,462 of JAIPRN010000518.1, read as the reverse complement.
GTTGGCCGAGAAAGGAACAAATCGAACGCTCGTGCGGCATTTTTGTCGCGTTGAAATTCGTAAAGAACGCGGTGTCGGATACGCGCCATATTTGCCGCCATTTTCGGCTCTACCGAATGCTTTGGACGGTTATGTCGGGCCTTTCGTAAAACTGTGTGTTATTTTTAACAACGCGCGATTACAAAAGAACGAGAAAATCCGTTTAATTTCAAATCGATTTCGCTACTGTTTCAAACTAATTTGGATTTTGTACACCTAATGTACGAGTTGTCGATTCTGTGGGCGATAATTTACGGGGGAGAAAACGCTCGTTGAAGTATTACGGTTTTGTAATTTTGTTTTTTTTAAGGAATCACGTTTTCGAAAAAAAATCGTACGCGTCTCGAACGTAACCGTCTGTAAGTTGAACGGTACCGAAATACGCGTAATACGTATTATATCGATATTCGATCGTTGGATTTCTACGATTTGTCAAGAACATTTTGGGAACGATACGCGCGCCGGTTAAATAAATAGCGAAATGTTCGAAACGTAATAAAACGTTTTCGACGAAAATCGGCCGCTGACAGGTGCTCGTACTTGTTCGTCGTTTTCCTCCCGTGTATTATATTCCGCGCTCGCCAAACACGACCGGCGCGTCCGAAACGATCGGTGGCTATTTCCCAAAACCGATTCGAGCACGCCGTACACTCGCGTATTAGCGAATAATAACCGTCGGTCGATACAACGTAGAGGTAGAACGTGTGGTTAGGAAATTACCGTTACCGCGCGCGGTTTCTGTTAACCGACCAGCGGTCTAATAGTTTTTACGAATTCGAATTTCCATCGCGGAACGGGGTAACGTCTCATGGGCGGTGCGGGTGGAGGGGTAGTTTGTACGCTCTAATGACGGTAATTTCGAAAGACCCGGGCGACATTCGCGTCGAATTTAAACAATCGACCCGCCGTAGGAAAATACACTCTGCACACACAAGCGCGGCCCGAGTCGTTAATATTTCATATATTTCCGAGTATACGGGTAATTCGTACCTATGGCGTGTCGTGGACGGTATATATTCGTAATAAAATATATATATATATATATACATACACGACACATACGTACGATAAAAGTTCACGCAAATTGGGCGTGGACGAGAGAATTAAATGGTGGGAACGCGGGACACGTGATGAGAGTCACCCCTAAAGCAGTCCCGGCGGTATAATCAATTTTAAAAAGAAGTTTTCGCCGGCGACAAAAACCGTAATAACATAGTCGGGTAGGTATACGCGCGTTACCGGACAGGGTGGAGTGTGTGGTGGAGAGGGGGTGGGGTGGACGCACACAAATAATATATATCGCGAACATCGTTACCGGGGCGTTCGAGTTCGGTATCGTGGGGAGGTTGGTGGACGTATTATAAAAAAGTGACGATCAATTAGGCGAACGAACACGATCCCTTCCCTTCCGCCACTCCCCTACACTTACCCGTCACCGAACGAACGGCGACAAATAAGAATATTCGATCGGCTTTTTGTTTTCGGAGACGACGCGAAAAATACGCCCGTTCGGAAAAACCGAAAATCCCGGCGAGTCCGACGACGCTTGTTTGGCGCGTGGAAATGTTTTCGAAAACCGGCGGCGGCGCTTATCGAAAAAGTCAATGGCACCGTCGTGCGAATAGAAACGGGCGGATTATTTTCGCGCGACGAGTACCGTAGACGGCTACCTTCCGGTGAACCGAATTCGGAAACTAATTCGGCGGTTCGTATCGTTCAATCGACACGTTACGCGGACGTTTCGTTTCGCCGATTTTCCAATCTACGAATTTTTTCGTTTTGTTTTTCGGTCCGCGTTCGCGGACAAGTGGTCGTGTCGATACGCGATTTACGAGCGTATGTTCTATATATAAACGTATATATATATATCCGAAAATTTTTGATTTTTGAAAATCGTAAATTCGTTTATCAACGAAGGGATTCGGAACAATTATATATATATAAAACCGTAAATCGAGAACAAAAACACGATCGGGCTACCCGAAAAAAATTCCTTTATTTTCCGCCGCGATTACAATAGAACGCATTTATATATATATATCGTCGTACGGCGGGCGACCATGGGAATAATTTTAGTTTCAGATAGAAATCGTCGTCGACGAAATCGTTAATAAAAATAACGGGCGCCGCTGCGGAGAAGAGTCGAAACGAATTTCGACGCGATGGTTATCGCCGGCGTTATAGGGAGCGCAAGAGCCGCGGTGGAGACGAGGGCGCGCGTGTATATTATATAAATATTAAGTTAATAAAAATAAACGTACGGGCGTTCCGGTAAAGTACGGAGTGTTGTACGTGGTTTACGGTGAGAAATCCGAGCGCGGCCCGAAATAATAATAATATACACAATTCGTGCGCGACGCGCGTTTTTTATACACACACGCACGCGCGCTCTCACAAGCAGGCGCGCAAGCCGAGGCCGCGATTATCGTATAAAAATTAAAGTACGAGACCGATCGTATTTTTTCTTTATTATTATTGTTATCATGTAGACATTATTGTTCTCGCGCGCGTTATTATTGTAATTCGCGACATTAAAATTCGGGGCGCGGACGCGGCGGCAGCGCCAAAACGCACACTATAGCCCCGCTGTTTGAATGTATAAGTGTGTGTGTGTGTGTGTGTATGAGCGCAACGCGGCCGACCTAATGGCGTTTTGATGGTTATCGTCGTCGGGTACGGTGCTTGAGTTACCGCCAAAATAGACACACTGGAAAAAGACGCCGCCAAAGGAAATAATAATAACATTATTATGAGGAGTGTGTCTCGTGTGTATATATACCCACGCGCGTACGACATTGGACCGAATTCACGCGTTTAAGCGAAACGTGGATGCGCGCGTCGTACGTGCAAACGGCGCGGGGGAACGTTATAGTTTTTACGCGATATTGTCTCTAGATTACGGCGAAATTGCGTGGCCGGCAAACGCCCGTTGTTATCGTTACGGAAACGACGATCGAAAATCCGCGACAATGTGCGGCGAACGAATTCGTTATGGTTTCTACCGATCAGACGGATCGCGTTTACTATTTGATGTATTCATACGGCGCAGTAAGTAACGTATATACGGACGAGCGAGCTATCTTTTCGGTATTTTGGTTTTATAACCGACGTACTTATAAATACGCGTAATAGTCCGCGAGCGAAAACCCAAAATTATATATTCGTACCGTATACATATATATATATATATATATATATATAGCCGATCCGTTTTCGAGTATCGAATTTTCGTCTCTCACGCCGACGCGCCAATATAGTTTCTATTCCGCTTTTTATTTCGTTACGGTTCGGTACTTACGTCGGATACGAAAATTGTATGTACGGGCACCACGAACGCGTGAAAATCCAAACGAGCGAAAAATAAAAACGTTTTATCGAAAAATCGTCGAAAATTCGCGGGAAACGTTTTACCGTTTAAATACGGAACGGATGACAACATACAACGGTGAACAATATTGACCGCGCCTTCGACCGCCGATGTCCGAAACCTCCGGTCGAAAACGTTGTTCGAGAACAAACGCGTACCGCGAAAAATTCGACTCGTCCAACTTCGTGCGGACACGAAGTATAAAACGTACGCGCGTATGGACAAAAGCCGACGATTACGATCGTTGTATATGACGCGCGATAAAACGCGTCCGGATCGAATAATTGAGTACGACGCGTAATCGTATAGGTACGATTGGAAAACCCGTGTACGGCCGTCGTGTTTGTACCGTGACGCGCAAACGGTGTTCGCGAAATTACACGGCGGAGGGAAACCTCCGGGCGGGATATATTATATTTAACGAGTTGGCGACGTCGTTTTGTGCGCGCGCGCGCGCCCACATTAGTGGCAAGCTACCGTCGTCCCGTAATTATAACGCGTGTTTTCTATGTTCCGGCTTCGGGAACATAACACGCAAACGCCGAAACACGTAACACGCACACCGTGCGCCGGGGACGTCGGACGGGAATTATTAAATTCAAGCGTTCGGTTCTCGGGGAATAATCGACGACCGTCGTCGGAAAACAACGTTCGCCGTAGAATTTAAATTTCGTATACATACGTGTATATATATGTTGCACCTGTGATGTATTAACGGGGAGGGGATAAAACCTCCCCTCCGAAAATATTTAGGAAAAACGAATTTCTTACCAGACTTATAATTTTCGTCGATAATAACGAAAAACTAAATTAGTTTTAAACTTCAATACACGTTATAAGATAACGCGTTCGTTGAAAATGAATTATCGATTAACTAACGCGTCTTATTCCGTTAAGGTCGTCCGATTTATTTATTTAAAAATCAACCCCCTCCCCCCCGCCACCGAAATTCAGGTCTAAGTACGGAATAAGCTAAAAGAAAACCGACGACGAATTCGTGTTTGGACCATAAAAATACGACGGCGCTTGGATTATACGATCGTAACGGTACGTACGCGCGCGTTTACGATACGAGTTATTTCATCGACGATGGATGTGCGACGGAGTTCCCTAAATGTCCGTTGTCGCATTTCCGAGGGCCTCCAGGGCGTTGTCTGTCGATTAAACTGAAATTACCACTTTTAAACCGCCTAAACCAGAATGCGCACGCGTCATACGCTAGCACACGTTGGCCGAGAAAGGAACAAATCGATTGGCGCGGTCTCGTGGCATTTTTCCTCGTTGAAATTCGTAAAGAACGCGGTGTCACCTTATTTGTCGCCATTTTCGACACTACCGAACCGAATGCTTTCGACGGTTATGTCGGGCCTTTCGTAAAACTGGTATTTTTAATAGCCAACAATTACGAAAGAACGAGGAAATCCGTTTAATTTAAAATTGATTTCGCGAATGCTTAAACTAATTTTGTATAATTCGTTTGTACGCCTAATAGTGCGCCCAAACCTTTAACTATTTGTCGCGTGGCAATTTCTATATATATATTGGTAATCGACGAAACCGTAATAAAAAAAAAAACCAAATTCTATAGAAAATAAACGGAATACAATTACGCGAGCGCTACTAAAGTATATTCACGGAACATAACTTTATTTCCGACGAAATATCAACAAAAATAACAAAGTCGCGGGTTAGTACGTTTTGTACCGTCACGCTTCAAACAGTCCATACGCGCGACGAACATTGTCGAAGGCAACGGAACGGCCGACGCCGAAATGTACCGAGCCCGGCGACGGTGAAATGTCCCGGCCGATCGAGTGCGCCGCCGTTAAATACGAAAAAATCGCCGTGCCGCGATAAACGTACGGGCGGGCACTTACGGCGAAAATTCGACGACCGAACGCTTACGTAGTGCCGCGCCGGGCGGTTACCGGCGGAAATCGCAAAAAAAAAAAAAAAACGTAAATAATAAAACGGCCACGGCGGTGCCCGAGCCGCGTACGGTTCGGATGCGCGTAAAACGAACGGCTAATAAACGATCTCGGGAACATTTTTCGTTTATTAACAAATCGAAAAAAACGAATACGACTGTTTAAAAAAAAACGATTTCGCTGCGCGAAAAAAACGAAATCACTATCCAAACACGGCCGGAAATTAAATTTCCCGAAGTCCGAGAATATTCTAAATAAATAATACGTTATTACTTTCGTAGTTCTTATCCGTACAGCGTGCGTAGTATAATAAATAGAGCTGTACCGTTCGGTTATGGGAATATGACACGGTATTATATAGCCCCCCCCAGCGTGCCGACCACCCGCGTGCAGACGTAATATTATAATTTTAAAAACGTCACCGTGACGTCGCCTACTGTACGCGCACAAGCGCATATATATATATACATGTAATACGCTAACGAAAAACTTTTTTCAACAAATCGTCGAATATTAATGTACACAAACTCGAATTCGGTACTCGTCGTCTTTTACGGCCGTCGCTTACGTAACGCCCCGACAATAAATACGTATAAAACGTCGTTCTTTGCGACGCTCGCGTAACTTAATTAGTACGCGATTATTAGAAAATTATATTTCCTCTTACGTCCCAAGTTAGATTTTATCGTCCGATACGTTTCACACACATACATTTACCTAGAACTCGGCACGACTATCCGGACGAACCGACTGGACGCTCGGACTTAGAACGGTATTCGCCGTCTGCGAGGGCCATAAGCGTACGCGCCTTACTTATTTCGCCCGTACACCAGCTGCCGGCGTACCGTTCTATTTACGGCGCGCCCGCGTCATTCCCGTCAAGCGAACCACACGCCCGTATCGTTCGTCGCAACGTGTACGCGTTTCGTTAAACGCCGCCATTTTATACGAACAAAAACGTCGGGTTGGCGAAAATAAAGAATCGAACCGTTTGTTTCGAGTAGCGCACGGGCGCGTGTGACGGCTAGGACCGCATTATAATTCGTCGTTTGAGACCGGGTAGACCGCCGCCGCCGTTCATAGATCGTTTCCTCAATCGCGAATAATAAACAATACGCGCGAAATTCTCAAAAAACGTCGTCGTTTCGAGCGGTGGCGTACAAAAACCCGTTATACGCTGTGGCGCGCGGTACTCGTAATCGGGCCGTCACGACGGAAAACGTATTTACATAACGTTTTCCGTTTCGCGCAGAAACGCCGTGGCGATATTTGCAAAAACGATCGTTTTCGTTAGGCGAACGAAACGTACGTCACTGCTGGACGGAACGAAAGGGCCGACGCGGATTGGACCGCGTTTACGTGTTTAAAGCCGGAATTTCGTCCCCCCCTCCCCCCGACCATGGGACGGGATCGAGGATTATACGGCCCGTATGGTTCGCCGGTTTTCGGCCGTTTCGTCGGACGTTTTACTTACGTTCCGGCCGCGAATAGAGCAAAAACAACCAGACGCCGTGTAGAATGTTTCGGACGGCCGTACAATAGCGCAGGGGGAGGGGGGATCGACCTTAATTTAAAATTCGTATCGGCGGGTCAACTATTATACCGTTTTGGTAATAACGCGTCACGTTTATTGTGTGCTCGTAACGTTCGTTACGCACACGCGTTACGTTCGAACGTTATTCCAATAAGGATCCGCGCATTTACGCACGTGCGTAAAATCGCCGAAGCGCGACATTGTAAAGCGTAATAATAAAAAATACTCGATAGAGATCTAAGAGCGAAAACGCAGACGATAATAACAAACAAATACGCGTCGTACACGATTATATATATATATATACGCATAAAGATACTCCGTCCGCGTACGGTGTGTGTGTGTTTATATATTCATATTCGAGATCATTAAGTATGCGTATCGTAAAATATATAGCGGTCGTTGTGCAACCGCGATGGTAAAAAATATAATAAAAATCCGTCGAATAAAAACGATACGTCTTTTATAGAAAATTCGTTCTTTATTTACGGAATATTATTGAATTATACGGCCGGTGGTGGTCTCCTTTGGACTTTGCCGGATATAATGCACGAAGAGGCGAATATATTTTTTTTCCCGAAATTCCGCCTACTATTGTTCAAATATGGAACGTCGATACGTACGTACGCGTGTAATTAGTCGTTTTTTCCCGCCGCGAATGAAAAACACGCGATATCATAAAACGAACGTACCCGAGTTTCGTATTCGAAAAAACGCCGGTACGTATTTCTTATAAATAAAAACCTCTCTCTTTCTACATATACACGTTTACTTATTTAATAAAAAAGCGTCATTCCGCGCGATAAGTAATACAATTTTCTTTCGCTATAAATTTGTTTGACGATACGTTTCCTTCAATCGGCACCACGGGCAGTGGCGTACTACCGGTGGGTAGGAGGGGGCCCACGAAAATTTTTAGGAAAAGTTAATTTCTTACGAGACGAATATTTTTAGTCATTAATAAAAAAACAACCCACAACACCCGTTGTAATATAACGTGTTCGTTAAAAATGAATAATCTTTTAAAGTCTATAACGTGACTTGTTTCCTAAGGGTCGTCCGATTTATTTATTATTAAAAATTAGCCGTCCCTCTCCCCCCGAAATTAAGGTCTAAGTACGTCACTGACCGCGGGGTTAGGTTTTTGTTTCCGGGGGGCGAAGAAAGTTCGGAACGATCTCGTGTGCGGCGAACACGTTGACAACGAACTACGGCGCGGTTCGTTTAACCGTACGTATCCGTATTATTGGGTTTAATATCGAACGACGTGTCGTTTAAGGTACCGGCGCAAAGGTATTTGAACCGCGAAAGTTGCCGAATTTGTACGAACGGGTTCCCGAGAGTCCGACGACGTATAGGTCAAATAATTAATTTGGCGCGTTCGATTTACGACCGAAAGGCTTTTCGACTCCGCCGGTTTATCGTCACATTTTCAACGGGCATACGATCCGATCGGTTGTCGAGGATTTTCGACGAATACCGCTTATCGTGGAACTTGTAGCGGTCAGATGTTGTACTCGTAGCGCCGTTTGCGGAACACGACGACACAGCGAATACCGCGTCGGCGTGGCGAGCCACGAAAATCGTTACCGCCGTGTATATTTACGCGAAATAACGGAACGTACAACCGTCCCCCCGAGTTAATAGGATCAAGGAGATTTCGGTACGCCCGTACTTTAGGTCAACGTAGATTGTTTCTCGTTTTATCGTATTCTGTGCCGCAAACAATAAACGATCATCCACTGTCCGCAGTACCGTTCTCAAACCTTTCGGCCCCACGAGATGGTCCCCTGAGTTTGATGGCTGAGCCGTTCCGTGCCTTCTCTTGGCGCTAGTTCGTGACAAGCGTCACGGGTCGTCATAGGGACCACCAGCACCGAACCGTAAACGGTCCGTACCCTATTCTTGGACCGGGACCACCGGTCGTCGTCCCCCACCGGGCGAGTGGGTTTAGGGGATTCTACTATCTGGCGCCGGTCCCACAGCCGCCACGTTTCAGCCAAGAAAGGCTCCTCAGCCAAGGTGGGACCTGCCGGCACCCTCGTGGTACCGACAAGGTTTTAAGTTGACGTCGGTGGATCAACCCGGAACGCGCTTTCCCGGACACGAGATGACTCCCAGGTTTGGATGGCTGAGCCAAACACCACGCCGTACCTTCTCTTAGCACTTGATGCTACTCAAGGTACGACGCTGTTCGTGACGAAAAAAATTCGTCACGGGTCGTCACAAGGACCACCAGCACCGGACCGTAGAATGTCCGTACCCTATTTTTCGGACCGGGACGACGAGCGTCGTAAAAACCCGATCCCCCACCGGGTAAATGGGTTTAAGAAAATCTACTATCTGGCGCCGGTCCCACAGCCACCACGTTTCAGCCAAGAAAGGCGCCTCAGCCAAGATGGGGCACTACTAAGCGGCAAGCCGGTTAGTGGGGCTCCCCGTCCCCGTGGTACCGACGAGGTTTTAAGTTGACGTCGGTGGATCAACCCGGAAAGTGCTTTTTACAGCGCATTCCTCCCGCTATTTTAGCTACCCGGCTAATGGTGGGCCATACGCTTTGCCGGACAGTGGGAGAGTGTGTCGTCGATATCGTT